>JAPFFP010099884.1:0-43318 GCA_026153255.1 Solanum medicagineum | reverse complement strand
TCGATCCGCCACGAGCAACCGAATTCTCGTCGGGGTAGGAGTGCCATGCCCAATCTTTTTGAATATGGCTAGAGGCATTAGATTGATGCTCTCTCCTAAATCGCACAATGCTTTTGCAAATTCAACATCACCAATGGTGCAAGGGATGGTGAATGCACCAGGGACCTCTCATTTTTGAACAAGACATTTGGTCATGATCGTACTATATTGTTGGAGCTCCTGTGAGAACTCTTGGCTCAAAGCGCATTTCTTTATCACCAAATCCTTCATATACTTGGCGTACTTGGGCATCTTCTCCGAGGCTTCTAGAAGGGGAATGTTGATAGATAGTTGCTTCAACATCGAGAGGAAGTGTTTGAATTTACCCTCCTCTACCTTTTTCTTAACCCTTTGAGGGAAAGGAGGAGGAGGCCATGGAATTGACTTCAAGTTTTCATGCTCCCTTACCTCTTTTTTTTTTTTTGCATCTCGACAATCTCTGAACCTTCTTCCTCAACCACAACTTCACCACCAAGAACCTTCTCATCAACTTCATCCACAATCATCGGCGTAGGGGGATCTATGGTGCTTTTGCCACTCCAAGTCATGACTGCCATGCAATGCCTTTCATTTTTAGGATTTTGAACTGTATTGCTTAGTGAGGTGGCCTTTTGCCATTGGTTCAATTGTGAAGAAACTTGGCCTAAATGTTGTTCTAACTGTTTAATCGCCACCGAGTGAGACTTTATTTTTTTGGTTAATACTTGAGATATCTGCTTTCATTCCCTTTAAGGTCTCATCTTAGTGATCAGCTTTCTTCAACAACTCGTCAAACATCTCTTCAATCCTCGAAGTTCTTGGCATGACATCACGATCGTGGGGTGGCACATAAGGACCCTATAACCATCTCATCTACCCTATTCGACATCTGGTATCCTTTCTCTTTCATAGTAACCACTTCTATTATCTCTATAAGCACCGACATGGTTTTAGTTCTGACCTTGATTTCCGGAACCTTGCCTCCAATAGTCTGAGTTGGACCCTTGGGGATTATTCCGAAAACCCGCCCCTTGATTGCTCACGAAACAAGCATCTTCATCAAAGAATGGATCTTCATAGATGGGAGCCTTAGAAGGTTGGTGAGTGACTGCTTTGACACTTGCTTGGTTTTGCTTCAAGGCTAAGTCCATACTTATGCAAAGTTGAGCAAGTTGCTCCATGATCTCTTCATTGACCTTTGCTTGCTCATTGTTGGTGTTGCTCGCAAGAATTTTTCATTGCACCTCGCTCTCGTTGACCCCATGCTCTATTAGTTTTAACCACTTGCTCTATCGCTGTGGCTATCAATGCAAAAGGTCGGTCAAGAAGTACCTCCTATGATTATGTTGGTGTAAGCTTGACTATTCTCATAAAGTGCCTGATAGAAAATTTCAACCAAGGCGTCATCAACAATCTTATGATTGGGGACCATCATCAAGCATTTGGTAAATCTCTCCCATGTTGTGCCAATAGAGTCACCTGTCAATTGCTGAAGTTGCTTATTTGATCCTTGATCTTCAACATCTTAGATCTTGGGAAATATCTTTCCTCTCTGAAGTTCTGCCTAACTTGTTGTTGTACCCAGAGGAAGCTCAGACAACCACACAGCTGCATTCCCAGTCAGTGACAATGGAAACACCCTCAAACCAATGATATCAAGAGGAAGATTTTGTGTCCCTATGATATCTTGCAAACAAACACCACATTATGGAAATGACAGTGGGGATCCTCTGAGGAAAGCCCTATGAATAATTCACATTTTTGGAGCATTTGAAGTACACTCGACACTGAGAACTTAGCATCTACCGGTAGTGGAGGCAACACATAGCACCAGTAACGTCCACAGCGATAGGGTTCAATCGATATTGGTTGCATCAATAAGCATTTTCATTGAAGTCCCTAAGTTGTGGCCTGTTATCCCTTGGTGGTGGATTCTCCTCTCTTCCCATATCATCATTCATACTCATTTCTTTCTCAATTACGATATCCTCATTCACTTGAGCAATTCTTCTAAAGAGTCGATGGATTTCCAAATTAATCGAAGCTAAGGGATTGCCTTGGCTCCTTGTGTTGGGCATACAACCTAGTACACCCTGTAATTGTAATCAAATAACAAAAACCAAAACAAAAGTAAAATACAAGAGAGTCTAGTAATTAGTACTAAGACTACCTAATAGTGAAATCAAGTCAAAACCTAGCCGTATTCCCCGGCAACAGCACCATAACTTTTGATGATGTTCACGCTCTAATAAGAAAGCGGTCACTGTCAGCAATTAATCTATTCGAGGTTAGGGTTGAATCCATAGGGAATACAGGGCTTGACTATGAAAATTCACTATCAATCATTTCAAGTACTTATAACTAAAATCTCCAAATGAGGGGATTTTGTGATTCAAGAACAAAGTAAAACATACACTATGCTACGATGCGGGAAAACACTCAATCTTAGGGACAACTTGGGAATTGTGTTCCCCATGGTTCATTAATTCGATTAACCTAGATAACATAACTACAATTAGAGATTCGCATGCAGCATGGTAACTTAGATTCTTCCATCCCTCTTGTGAAGATGAAGGTCAAATTTCCCCATGACGCTTGGTCGGCAACCATGGTGTGCCAACTAACCATTACCTATTGTCCCAGTCAACCTCCCCTTTGTCAGGTTTGGTTGATTAGACGAGAACACATCAACCAAATCCTATCATCTATATCTCTTTCCCTATTCATCACTATCTTGGTCGGGATCGTTATAGCAGGCGGGGTTTGGTGTTGGCCACCACCAAACAACAATCATAACGAAGAGAAATAGACAATACATGTAAAACCCCAATCATAGAAATGCACTAACCTAGGTCATCTCAAGTCAACTACCCATGGTTCCCAAAACCCCAAGTTGTGGGTGGTTAACTACTCATGGCTAAGGCAAAACCAACAAAAATGCAAATAAAAGACATGATTGAGAGTTTTACCCAAAGAAATGAAGGTTGAAGACACCACCAATTGCAAAACAAAAGCTTGATAGATTGATAATGAGTACAAGGCAAGATTTGCAATCCCCCAAAAGTAGGTTTTCCGAGAGAAAATGATAAACTAAGCTAAAACCCTACAAAATTCTTGAGAAAATATTTACAAGTGATGTTCAATATCTGAATTTTCGAATCTCTCTTCCTGCTATTCGCAAATATAACCTAACTTAAAGTATTTATAGTGCTTACAAAATAACACTAAAAATTATACAGAAAAGATAGCTGGCAGCTAGTACGTCTCGCAGGTACGACTCGTAGGGTAACCTACAAGTCGTAATCAGGGTCTCGTATCAGGTTCTTGGCATCTTGGACTCAACTGGTACGACCCACTGGTACGACCCACTAGTACGAGTCATAGACCTAGCTATGATCAATTTGCTTCTTGCTCCTCTCGTAGTCTAGGCGATTAGTTGTTGATCCAAAATTTGGCTCTCTATTTCCTACTATGAGTACATCTATACGAGTCATAGTGAGACTTACGACTAGTAGGATGGCCTTGTAGGGTTGACTTCCACTTAGCAAATTTTTGATTTTTGATCTCTGTTTCTTGCTAGGATAACACCCTACGACTTGTAGCTTAGGCTAAGATTCGTAGTTAAACTCATATGTCCTACGCTTCAGCAAAATTTGCAAGTTTTGTTGAAGATCATGGCAACCTAACTTTTCTGCAAGAACAACACAAAAACACATAAAACCCATAAAAAGTCGCATTAAGAACTCACAAAATCCCTTGTTTTAGGCATCAAATGTGCTGTATTTTGACAGCCCATCTTGTATGACTCCATCTCTGAGGCTGTGTAGTTGGCTTCTTTTCAACTATATGATGGCGCCATCTTGTGGTACGAGGCATGGGAGAAATATAGAGGGCCTGATGTCGCGCCAAAAGAGTAGAAAGATTTCTCTAAGGCACTTATAGCCCATTACTATCCACATGAGGTTCAGGAGGCCTATCTTGATTAGTTTATCAGTTGAGCTAGGGGGATATAAGTGTAAGAGAGTGCATCCTTAGGTTCAATATAGTGGCTAGTTATGCACCATATATACGTACCATGAGTGCCAAAGTTCATCATTATGTAGATGGTTTAGGGGATCATTTGATCAGATACTGCAAGATAGCCTCTTTACAGGATGGTGTATATATTTTCCGTATACTGGGTTTTGCTCAAACTACACAGGACCTTTCTTGTTGGATTCAAGATACCCGCAAACATATAGAATAGAATAAGAGGGCTCGTACTATGGGGTCTTATAGGGAGCCATGGGTTAATTTTAGGCCCCCATTTCATCGATATCCGCCTTTGTTAGTGAGTAGTCTCTCACCACAGATGCAAGGCCAGAGATTTGATCATTGTATTCTGTTAGAACCAAGGTAGAGTTTAGATCAACTTGATAACTATCGACAAGGGTATTCAGCACAAATGAGACAACCTACTCCTTCATGTGCACAATGGGGTAAGCTTTATAGTGGGTAGTGTAGAAAGGGTCTAAGTGTATGTTACCATTATTGGTCAATCTCTATTGTGAATGAATCCCCTATGGTATTCCTCGATAAGCTTCCAGGGATTCCTCCCTCCTTGAATGAGATATCAATTTTTCTATAGATTTTCTTCCTGATATGCAACCTATATCCATTCCTCCCTATAGAATGACCCTTGTAAGCTAAGAGAATTGATAGAACAACTAAAGGACTTGCGCGATAAAGGTTTTATTAGGCCAAATACATCTCCCTAGGGTGCTCTAGTGCTCTTTGTTTGAAAGAAAGATGGCTCCTTACAAATATGTATTGATTACAGACAACTAAATAAAGTCACTATCAAGAATAAGTATCCTCTTCCACGGATTTATGGCTTATTCGACTAGTTTTTGGGTGCCAAATGCTTTTCAAAGATTGGCTTGAGATCCACTTACCACCAGTTGTGAGTCAAGGATATTGATATTCTAAAGATAACATTTAGGAGGAGGTATGGACATTTTGTATTCTTTTTCATGTCCTCTGGGCTTATAAATGGCTCAACAACTTTTATGTATCTAATGAATCGAGTATTTAAACCATGTGTATTGACGACATCTTGATATATTCATAGTCAGAAGCTGAGCACGCAGACCATTTCCTAGCTATATTATGCACTCTCCAGGACAACAGGTTATATGCCGAATTGTCTAAATGTGAATTTTGGTTTTCTATAGCGCTTCTTGGACATGTTATTACTAGCGATAAATATTAAGCTCAATTGGGAAGAACTGGTCCAAGAAAACACACTTGAACTTTTCCCAATCGATAGAACCCGCTTCTTGGCCCTTCTTGTTTGCCCATTGTTTATACTAAATCTTGGCGGCCCCTTTGAGTTAGTAGGCCACCAACTCGACTTTCTCCTCCGATGAAATGCCCACCACCATAACTACCCAATAATCTTCTTAAATGAAGTCAATGGGTTCCTCCTTTGTCTTAGACCCATGAAATTCCAATAGGTTCATCCGCCTGAAGTCACTTACTCTAGCAGTTAGAGTAGGTACTCGGGGAGGAACGACTATCTCTTGGTTGGCTTGATTGGCCAATTCTTGGGCCAACAAAGAAAAGGCGGCACGAAACTCCAAATGAGACACTTCACCATTCTACTAGAGTGGAGGAAATTGTTGTTCGGGAGTACCTCATTGAAGGGGAGCTCTTCATGGTGACATGATCCAAAAACAAGCAAAAGAACATCATTAGTTAATGGAAAAACTTATTCAACTCTAAGGAATGACATGAATAAGAAAGAATGGAAGACTTTCCTAAATCATCTCACAGACTCTTAACCAAGATGGTGGCACGTTTCACAACCTTGCTGCTACAGGGTATGCATGGACATCTAAGGAATATTGTAAAACCTCGTGCTCTTATACCATGTTTCTAATGACCCTACCTAGGGTCCTAGTCATCATATGATGAATGATGTACCCATAGGCATCTGACACAAGCTATCTTAAGCATCTCAAGCATTCATCGACATTCAAATAAAACATTTGTAGAAAAATAAGGGAAAAGGGACTATGGGCCTTTTTAAAGCAATAAAGAAACATTAAAAAGCAATATGATAACTAACATTCTTTGTCCATAAGTATACCAACTACCACACCAATAGACGAAACTGATAATGGTCTTTTCCTTTAAAAAAAAGACTCCATAATTGTGCAGCATAGAATTACTTCAAAAGGGCCATAAATACATCATCTCAAAACTTAATAAAAGGAAGGAAAGAAAATAATAGAAACCTGAACTAAGGGCTCACCACAAATAAAAGTGCTAGTCTTGAATGTTGAATACTAGCTACGAGTCGGTGGAGGAGTGCCTGTCCCTATATGGTTAAATTATGCAGGTAAAATATGTATTGGTATGTTGGAATGTACTAACTATGTGAGACGCAATGCATGTACAATAATGCCACCATTCATAAATATAACATATAAGTACATATTAGATAAAAGAACATAAAGTGAGCTTAAGCATACACAAGGAATGTGGCTCAATATTAACGAGAATCAATGTATGAGAAAATCACATGTAATGGAAAGCATATCATAGGATCATAAACTTGAGGGTGTAGACCTTAACCAACATATAAGACCATGTGAGCTACTACATGGAATCAAAGATAACCACCTACAATGGCACAGGGAGGCCACTTCTCGGATGGAACTATGTCAACTTTGCATGCATCTTAATAACATAGATGGCCTATGTCAATCCACTAGCCCAGCCTACAAGGTATCCTATGGTGGTAGATAGTTAGGGACTTTGAGATTTAACTTTAATGCTAACAGAATCAATCATAATCTCAAGTCCACTTGGTGCTAAGTCATCCCACATAAACTTTAAAATATAACTGCGAATCATAAGTAACAATTATAGGAGTAGCTCGAACATAGGAATCGCTAAGTGAGATTTGCCCTTTCATCATTTGGGACCTTCATAAACATCTTTTTGGGCATTGTCAACATGCTTATATCTTTAATAAATCGTAACTTTAAAACGTTTCTTTATGCCTCAATCATCATCACGAATCATGCAAAGCTTAACTTGAAAACTAGGTGGGCTAGACTTTTAAAATAGAACAATCATGAATCACATAAGACATGATGAAATTTCTCTTTTAAGGACCATAAAAAATGCTCACACTTCATCATTATCAAAACTCATTATTGGTATGATCATCAATAGCTCAAAACATGCATATACTTCATAAAATATCATAGGATATCTTGAGTAGTATTTAAACATAAAATATCATGAAATCATCATAAGCATGCATAATCTCTTAAAGGAACTTAAAGAAAAGGTAAAACACTTAGAAGGGAACTTTATAGGTGGAAGTATACCCATAAATCAACTCACATACCTCAGGAGAACTTTGGAGAATCTTCGTTTCTAGTCTATCTCTTTCTATTTCTTTTCTATATATGGAAAGTTCAAAAATCATCATATAATAATCCAGAAATTGCAAACCTTGAACCTTTGAGAAGAACTTGGAAAGCCTAGCTCTTGCCTCGCCCTATTCTTAAAAGAGTAGTTTCCCTGGAAAATTTTGAAGAGTGGAAGAATGAATGAAAGAGTAGTGTCTTAGAGTATTAAGGTTGATTTAGCATCCCTTTTGCCTTAAAAAATGACATAGTTTAGTAATAAAAATTATGGAATTAACCAAACTGCCCCTCATAAAACTGCGGGATTCAACCTACGAAATCCCAATTTATGGGCCATTGACCAAACCACGGGCCATTAGTCGTATTAGTCTAAACTTGTTTTTGTAGACACAAAACTACGAAACCATCTTACAAGCCATCCTTTGAGATACGACTCGTGGTTCGACTCGTGGAATCCTTTCACACTTAGCCATTTTTGTCTTTTCCTTATACCCCATCCATGAAGGGATTCTACGGGTCATACATGGTTCTATGGGCCATGATGGTAACACATAGATCAACTTTGTAAAAATTCCAATTCCTTTCAATTCAAGGACCTCTACCTATGAACCTCTCTAAAGTCTATAAACCTTTCTATAGGCCATCAAATGGATACATGGGTTATCCCATACTTGAAAACTTTTCCACTTTCAAAAGTTTCATGTTTAAGGGTTGGCCTACGTGCTACAACTCCTCCTACAGGCCATAAGTTGACCTCGTACAATGATTCCAGGTCATTTTAGGCTAATTGTTTTACACTCATAGGCTTCTAAACTGGGGTCATTACAATAGGTGTAAAGTATTACCCCGAAAAGGCCAATCTGGTAACCGATGCCCTTAGTAGAGTTTCCATGGGTAGTTTGTCTCACATTGAAGATGATGCAAAAATGGAGTTAGCCAAAGATGTTCATAGGTTGGCTAGATTAGGAGTAAAATTGAATAAGTCCGAAAATGATGATGCAATGGTTCTTCACGGGTTCACATCTTCTTTGATTGAGGAGGTTAAGGCTAAGCAAGACCTTGATTTTGCCTTGTTTGAGTGGAAAGCCTTCGTGAAGGATGGAAAGATAAAAGTTTTCTCACAAGGAGGATATAGGGTACTTTGATATCAGAGGAGGTTGTGCGTGCCTAATGATGGTGAGTTGACGAAGTTGATAATGCAAGAAGCTCATAAATCTCCATATTCCATTCATACCGGCACTACAAAAATGTATAGAGACTTGAGGATATTTATTTATGGGATAGAATGAAGAAGGACCCTGCCTAACTTGGGCCTGAGTGTGCTAATTGCCAACAAGTCAATGTTTAACACCAAAGACCATATAGTCTAGAACAAGACATTAGTATTCCCACTTGGAAGTGGGAAGAAATCAATATGGACTTCATAGTGAGTTTGCCAAATACCAAAAAGCATTTTGACTCCATATGGGTGATAGTTCAATGTATGAGAAAGTTGGCTCACTTCTCACCGGTCAAGACTACAATTAGTGCAGAAGATTATGCCCACTTGTATATCCAAGAGATGGTGAAGTTACATGGGGTTTCATTTTCCATCATATCAAATCGTGAGATCTAATTCACCTCTCACTTTGGAATTCTTTTCAAAAAGGACTTGGCACTAAGGTGAAGTTGAGTACTGCTTTTCATCGCCAAACCAATGGGCAAGCCAAAAGGAATATTCAGACTTTGGAGGACATGTTGAGAGATTGTGTGTTGAAGTTTAAGGGATGTTGGGATGAACACTTGACACTTATCGAGTTTTCCTACAACAATAACTTCCATGCATGTATTGGGATGGCACCATTTGAGGCTTTGTGTGGTAGATGATGCAGCTCGCCCATCGGGTGGTTCAAAGTTGGTGAGGTGGAATGAATAGGACCAGACTTGGTGATTAATGCTATAGAAAAGATTAAAAGCATAAGGGAAAATTTTCAAATAGTCCAAAACCAACAAAAGTCTTACTCCGATGTGAGAAGAAGGGAACTTGAGTTCTAAGTTAGTGATTGGTCTACTTGAAGGTGTCTGTAATGAAAGGTGTGATCCAGTTTGATAAGAAAGGGAAATTGAGCCCTAGGTTGTAGGGACCTAGAAGGTGGTGGGAAGAGTGGTAAGGGGGCTATATGAGTTGGATCTACCTAAGGAGATAGATTTGATTCATCCGATTTTCCATGTGTCAATATTAAGGAAGTTCATAGATAACTAACTCTATAGTTCCTTTGCATGATGTGAACACTAAAGAAGATTTGAGTTATGATGAAGTACTAATTGAGATTCTAGGCTGGCAAGTGAAAAGGCTAAGGAACAAGGAAGTTCCATCCATCAAAATGCTTTGGAGGAATCAACATGTTTAGGGTGCTACATAGGAAGCAAAAGTGGATATGATGTAGTGTTACCCGTATCTATTCCACTCTACTCAAGCCTAGGGTATTAAAATTTCTTCCTAAAACCTATAATTCCTTGCATTTTAGTTTTATATGATGCATGCATTTATTTTTATGTTTATGGATTATTTTTCAGACATAATTTAAGTGTGGATTCTAAAAATTTCATGAAATATTGTTTTAGTTGTATTTTTGCACGCATACTAGGTCGTTAACTGATGATTTACTCCTTAGAACCTACTTGAAGAACATTCAGGGATGAATATTCTCAAGGGGGAGATAGTGTAACGGCCCCTACTTCAGGAGCTTGGAGTGCAGAAAAGTTAGACAGAAAATGACTTGAAGCTCATGTTCACGAGGACGACTTATGACACGTAGGTGGAGATGCAACCCGTAGGTTTGGTCCATAAACATGACCTTCAAGAAATTAAAAGCATTTCCAAGTGTGGGGTAACCCATATACCTAGTGACAACCCATAGAATGGATAAAGGTCCATAGGTAGGGTTGTAAGTGGGGCTATCAGACATAAAGAAAATTTGAAGTTTGCTGGAAGTGATCTATGAGTTACCAGCATGGCCCATAGAACATTGTATGGCCCGTTTTATCCCTTTGTGGATAGGATCCAGAAAATGGGAAAAAACTAAGTATTGAAGGACTCTATGAGTCCAAACATGACCCGTAAGACATTATATGACTTGTAAGATGGTTTCATGGTTTTGGGTTCAGCAAACCAATTTCAGGGATTTTGAAAAAGTTAACAGCACAATCAGGACCTATAGGCTGTGGTTCATTCCACATCCTGTAAATGTGCTTTTGTAGGTTGAATTTGGCATTTTTAATGAAGAACAGTTTGGTCAATTTCACAATTTCTTTTCCTAAACTAAGTCATTATGGGATCCAAAGGGGCTCTAAATCAAATTCTAAACTCTAAGAAACCCCTATTCTCTTCATTCTTTCAATTCTCAAATTTTTTCTAAGGCACTTACTCTCTCAAGAAAAGGGCAAGGTGAAGCTAGGGTTTCTAAGGTTCTTCTCAAGGCTTCAAGTTCATTTCTCGCACAATTTGTTAAGGTATGTGTGCTTGATTTATGGGTATCCTTCCACCCATAAAGTTCTCTTTAAAGCATTTTACCTTTTCTTTAAGTTCTTTTAAGATATTATGCATGCTTATGATAATTTCATGATGTTTTATGTTATTAAATGATATTCATGATATCCTGTGATATTTTTACTGAGTATATGCATGTATTTAAGCTATTTATGATGACCCAATGATGATTTTCATTGTTAATACGATGTGGGCTATTTACATGTCTTAATGAAGTATACTTCCATGGTTTATGTGATTTATGATTTTTCCATTTGAAAGCCTAGACCACCTAGTTGTCAAGTAAAGTCTTGCATAGTTTATAATGATGATTTGGTCACTAAAGATAAGGTTAAAGTTACGATTTTGTCAAAGATATAAGCATGTTGAAAATTCTCCTAAGTGTTTTTTAAGAAGGTCCCCAAGATGAAAGGAAAATATAACTTGGTGGTCCCTCAAGTTCGAGCTTTTTCTGTGATTGCTACTTATGATTCTAAGTTATGTTTTAAAGATACCATGGGATGACTTAGCATCGAGTGAACTTGAGATTGTGAATCATTCTGTTAGATGATACATGACCCATAAAAGTTAAATCTCAATGTCCCTAACTATGTACCACCATAAGAAACCTTGTAGGCTAGGCTAGTGGATCCATGTAGGCCATTTATGTTGGTTAGATACATGCGAAGTTGATGGAGTTTAACTTGGCAAGTGTTCTTCTCGAGCCAACATAGGGTTATGTTGGATTCCATGTAGTAGCTCATATGGTCTTATATGTCGGATAAGATCTTCTCCCTTAATATTATCATTCTATAATATGTTTCTATTATATGTGACTTCTCATGCATTGACTCCTTTCCATATTGATTTATATTTCTTGTGCATTCTTAAGCTTACTTTATGTGCTTTTCATCTCATACGTACTTATTTGTTATAATTATGAATGATGGCATTACAATTTTATGCATATATACTTAGTACATTCCAACATATTAACATATATTTCTCTTGCATGATTTAATCATGTAGTGGCAGGAACTCCTCCACTCGCTCATGGTTGGTATACAGTGTTCAAGACTAGCACTTTTATTTGTAGTGAGTCATTTCTTCGAGACTCTACTACTTTTCACTTTGTCTTGTATTTTGTTTTAAGACGATGTGTTTGTGGCTCTTTTGAGGCATTTAATTTAATGTTTTTAAACATCAGAGTCTTTTCTAATTAATGAAAATCAGCCATTACCGATTTCGTCCGTTGATATGTTAGTTTGTATGTTTTATGGACAAAATGTGTTAGTTATTCATGCTTTTTAATGTTGCTTCATTGTCTTAAAAAAGCCCATAGTACTTTTCCTCATTTTTATTCTGGATTTGTTACGCTTATGCTTATTAAAAGTTAAGACCCTTAAGATGGCTTCGGTGAGGTACCTTTGGGTATCTCATTTTCCATGTGATGACTAGGCCCCTAGGTTGGGTCGTTAGAACACACCCATAATGGTGATAATTCTATATGCCTCATTAATTAATTCCACTACATCTTCATTAACTTTGGAATCATGGTATTCCGGTGGGCTCATCCTCATGAAGTCTTAGACTTTTATTGTAGTTAATTTTCTGGAGGAGGAAGTGCAACCTCCTTATTGACTTGGTTGTCCAAGACCTGAGACAACATTGCAAAAGCGAGTATCGAACTCTGCATGTACAACCCCTTCTTCTTATCATATGGAAGTGGCTTCATCCTCGTTCACCTCTCTAGCTAGTGGAGAAGGGGATTGGTCTTCATTTACCTCCTTAGGGATCAGTGCATTTCTTGGTGGCATGATATAGAAATGACAAGAAAAAAACATCGTTAGACAGGGGAAAATCTTAGAAAACTCTAAAGACAAGTAATGATTTATGAAGAAGGAAAAGTTTTCTAAATGCCTCATAGACTCTCATTCATGATTGTGGCACGCTTCACAACCTAGAATGAGACTCTACTTGACACGGTATGTTAGATATCTGAGGAATATTTTCAAAATCTCATGCTTTGATACCAAGTTTGCATGCCCCAAGCCTAGGCCCTAGTCGTAATATGATGAATAAGGAACCCAGAGGTACCTCACCCAAGCCATCTTAGCATACATCAAACATTCATAGGTAATTTAAGAAACATAGTGTAGAAATTTATAAATGGAGAATGGACCTAAGGGAAAGCATTCAAAGTTTAAAACCAAAATACATCCCATTCAAAAGTCTTATTTGTCCAAGAATACCAACTACATAAGATTTAACAGGGACCAAACCATAGTCATGATTCCCCTTAAACACAAAAGACATGAAAATAAGATAGAAAGTAAAAGTCTCCAATAAAACAACTCTAAATACATAGAGTCTCAAATACATAGCATGAAAAGAAAGACGGTAAAGTCCCCGAACTAAGATCACTAGTATCGATCGTTGAAACCTAGCCACGTGCCAGTGGAGGAGGTGGAACATCAGTCCTTACATGGTGATATCAGGTAGGCAAATATGTGTTAGTATATTAGAATGTCCTAAGTATGCGAGATGCAATGCAAACATGAAATTGTAATGCCATCATGTATAATATTTAGAAGTCTCCATGCATAGAATTCTAATGTCATCGTTCAAAACATGCAAGACATGGTTAATGATTAATGCACAATATGAAGTGAAAATAAAGTATCATATGAAAACACATGTGATGGAATGAAGACATCAACTGATAACTTATAGGAAATGACCATCATCGACACATAAGACCATATGAGCTACTACATTGGATCCAACATAATCCCCTACGTTAGCACGAAAAGACCATATGCCAAGTGGAACTCTGTCACTTAAGCATGCATCTTTATTTAATATGTATGGCTTACGTGGATCTGCTAGTCTAACCTACAAGGGCTCCTATGGTGGCACATAGTTAATGGGGTAAGAGGTTGCTACAAAGGTTCCCTTACCAAACTCCACCTCAATGCCTCATTTAGTACTACGTCAATCACATAGAATACTTTAAAGTATAAAAATAGTCATGTAGTGTAAGTTAGAATCATAAGCAGAAATATAATAGGGTCAGCTCAAAACTTAAATCACCTAAGTGAGGATTGACTTTTCACATTGAGGGTCCATCTTAGGAATCTTTCAAGGGCAGTTTAAACATGGTTATATCTGTGACATGAATAATAACTTTAAATCTTCATTTATACCCTTATCATCAACATCATACAAATTTATCATGAACTTAGTAGGCCTATACATATACTTGAAATCATATGATTTGATTCAATAATACATGATTCATGGTAAAATTTGTAACTTTAAAACAAAATTAAGTGTCCCACATATCATTATAGAATCCTAAGTAGGGAAGTTATCGACATCAACGATAATGATCATAAGACCTCATGGTATATCATCAGATTACATTATTGTCAAAAAATACATGTAAATACATCATAAAGCGTCATTTAAAATCATACTCATGTGACTCAATATTTTCTAGAACTTGAAAAAAAGGTAAAAAGAATTCAATGGGAACTTTGTCGGTGGAGGGTAGCCATAAATCAAACTCATATACCTTAGAGTGACTTTACAGAAAGTCTTAAAGAAGTTTGAGGAAGAAGATTCTTGGATGGAAACCCTAACCTTGCCTCATTCTTGCCTTGAAGTATCCTTGCCTTAGAAAAATTTAAGAGAGTTTGAGAGTGGAGTAAATGAGAGGGTTTGGAAGATTTTAGGGTCTGATATGGGAGGTCAAAGAGTCCCAAAACAAAATAGTTTTAGGCTTAGGGTACTAGGAATAAACAAAAATGTCCTTTCATTAAAACTACCGGAACACGGTTTACAATCCCATTTATGGGTCGTAAACCAAACCACGAACAGTGCTTTGGTTTAATCCTATTCTCCTATTCCAATCTTCTGAAACTAGTCTTCTAAATTTTATCTGCGAGACTCGTATATGACCCATTTTTTTGTTCATGGTTCCAACATTAATAACCAACATTTCCATCAACTCAGGGCATCAATCACGAACCCCTTCTATGTTCCGTAGTTCTTTTTACATACCATAAAGTCCTTTTGCCGATAGCCTTGACACTTGGTAACTATCCATCCTAGCTAAATCCTTCCACGAACTCTGTTTATGATCGGTGGTTTTAACCACAAGTCGTAAACGAGCTCGTCTTTTTAACTTGCAGCATTTCTAGTTTCCTTTTGCTGCATGTCTAACTTCCAACTTGCAGGCCCTTACAGAAATTGACCTTTACTAAAACTGTCGACAGGAACCAAAAGCATTCATTTGTGGGTCAGTTTCATGGATCATAAATGAGCCTTCGTAGAAGGTTGCTCAATTTCAAGGATTTAGCAATTGAGATATACGGATCGTAGTTCTAAATACGGGCTCATCCTATTAGTTCATGAAAAAAATACTAAAGTTATGTTTTTGGGCTTGGAGCTATGAAACCAAAACTACAGGTCGTAGACTTTGTCCATGGAATTCACTGACTCAACTCAAGGTCGAGACTAGGAGACTTGATTTATGGATCGTAGAATGAGTCATGGGTCGTTGACCCAACCTGTACACTTGTCTAGTATTGCATGCCTATGTTCCACAAGCCCTATCTATGATTCATAGTTGCATTTATGAGCCGTGGATGCTGTTTGTAAAGTCCATCGGGCTGTAGAACCACGTTTATTTTCTGGACTTGCTGAACCTTCTGTATTAGGATATTTTAGTGAGTGTTACAAATTTACAATATGTAAATCTACAAAAAGTAAATTACAAAATATAGTTTTTAATTACAAAACAGAATAAGTATATTTTTGGCATGTTTTCAATTAACAATTTGGGTTGATTCTTTCAGAGTGTGAATGAGTTATTTACTTTTTTGATTCCTTACTTAGATTTTTTTAAATGGTAAAATTTTTAAAATCTTTTTCTCTCTCTTCAATTTTTCTTTTTGAAAATTTTCTTCTCTTTTGATTTTCTCTTGTCCCCTATCTTTTCTCCTTCGTCTACCATTATTTAATGGTATGGTCACTTTGGAAGAAAAATGTCACGACCCAAGCCTAGGGCCTAAACGTGACAGAGCGAATGGGGAACCCAAAGGGACACTAAACAAGCCTCTTAGCATATCATTTACACATCCTTCGTCACGGAAGCAAAATAAACATCAAGAAGAGATATAATTAAAGAGAGAAGCGGGACTAAGGAAAGTCTTCGGAATTCATAAAGCTTAAAAGAGTCAAGCTCATATCATAACATAACATAGTATAGTATCCAACAACACCTCTAAATTAGAATGGGGTGTGGGCCAAGACACTTCCCGGACTTATCCTCATAATAACAAGTGTTTAACATAAAGGAGCCCCAACATAGCAAGAGCAACACAGATAGTATCCTTGGACTTGAGGACTTGCCAATGCTTTTCTCCGATGTATCGAACTAGCCACGTGGAGGATGATCAAAAGGAGCTCCGGATCGTACATGGTAATATGATGTAGGCATAGAGTATGCATTAATATCTTTGAATGTACTAAGTATGCCGGATGAAATGTAACAAAGTTATTAGCCAATATATTCAAAATGCGTACTCATAAGTAATGGATATATAATCTCAATGATCAATGCTTGTAATACAGCAATCTTAAAAATCATTCAACATGCATAATATACCATACATATGTGGGAAGTGACCTCAACCGACATAGACCAAGCATCTACAAGTTGGACTCCAAGGCCTGACACCCTCTCGATTCAGGTGACAGGGCATGACACCCCCCGGTGAAGTTTGGTCTGCTTGCCAAGGAAAACCAAACATGATAGCATAAACTAGGTGGAACCACTAGTATATCAAGGGTAATATTCATAATCCTATGGTGGCACATAGTTTAGAGACTAAACACTTTATATAAAGACCCCTTGAGTCGAGCCCCCATCTTAAGCCTCGATCTGTGCTAAGTCAAATCCCATGAAATACTTGAAATAATCATACTTTACTCATAACAGGAATATCATGTAAGAATGTGACTTGAGTAGCTCATAAACATCCTTGACCTCTACTAGTGAGCCTAACGTGAATGTGAGAGTACATCATAATCATACATGAACCTTTGCTTTAACATGAATGGCTTACAGGAGGTAAAAATCTTGAAATAGGGGTTATCTTCATACTTGTAAAGTCATAGATACTTTTCATGAATTCAATACATTCTTAAAAGCCCTTCATCATCATGAAGTCACTTCACTTGTAAATTATGTAATAGATCATCAATAACTTAAGAATTCTTGTCATGGCATTTTATCAAACACGTGGAAGGTTCATGATACTTGTTCAAAATCATGCAATTCAATAGTGAAATAAGATGAGTAAACTCAATGCAAATCAACCCACCAACATGTAGTAAAACCCTCATGTACGGTACCTTCAAATCCATCACAAAAACTTATAATAGTTCATAGTTTCATAACTCAGAACATGCATAGTCTAAATAGACACATCAATTCATGGAATAAGCTTAAAATAGATAGTCACGCATAATCAATCAACACTTCATAAAACCCTAACATGATTTATATTCATAACCCATGAAAAAAGATACCCATAGGTAATACAACTTGAAAACTTGCAATTTTCATGAAAAAGGAAGGTTGGGCTGCATGAGTGAAAGGAGCTATGAATGAAGACCCACATGCCTTACACCTTAAATTCCTTGAAATGAAATTGAAGTAGACTTAAAGCTTGAAATGAGTCCTCGAGTTCCCAAAATTGATCTTGAAATCCTTAAATTTGAATTAGGGAATTGATAGTCTTAGAGAGATTTTAGAGATGGTTTTGTGAGTTATAGAGTTGAAAAATGACTAAATATGGGTGATTTCACGTTTAAGTGGGAATGGGGCTATGACTCTAATGCCCTTGGTAAAAATAAGAAAAACCAACAAAAATGTTATATTGGTCCGGGCCCCTGGGCAACGCGGACAACAAAATACATTAGTCCAAATCCCAGGTGCGTCGCACCCTGGGCGCGGATAGACACTGAAATTTGAAAAATTAACGAAAATTATTTTTCACTACGGGTCTTCTAAAATCCGGTTTATACTTATCTCCCACTCAATTTTTCCCACTGTTTAAGAATATGAAGTTGGATTTTTGAAATTACGCACAGATTTTAGATATATGAAAATTATGATTATAGGGCATTTCGAAGCACATGAGAGGTGTTTCAATATCTCCCCCTTGGGAACATTCGTCCCCGAATGTCAAAAAAAATGCATAAGAGAAGTAATTATGAAGATTTCTGCTCGACATAAATGCAACAAATGTACTTAAACATCATTTTCAAAAATCTCAACATGGATGTCAAAAATCAATAAACATGTTACCATAAACATAAATGCATGTAAAATGACATAAGGGCTGAAACTTAAGACTTGAAATCATAGATCAGACTTAAGTTATTACCTTCGACTTGAGTAGAGTAGAAGAGATATGGGCATCGCCTTTTCATGTCCATCTCGGCTTCTCATGTGGCACTTTCAACTTGTTGATTTCTCCAAATGACCTTGATGGATGTTACATCTTTGTTTCTCAACCTCTTCACTTGTTTATCCAATATCTCTATCAGGACCCTGTCATAGGTCAAATATTTTCCACAACACCCACAACCTCAAAGGGCACTATAGCACTTGGGTCACCCACACACTTTCTCAACATAGACACGTGGAACACCGAATGAGCCATATTCATCTCCATAGGTAACTCCAATTCATGTGCAATCTTACCAACTCTCCTCAAAACTCTATAAGGACCCACAAATCTTGGCTCAATTTCCCTTTCTTGCCAAATCGGACCACACCCTTCATGGATGAGACCTTCAAGTAAACCCAATCACCAACCTTAAACCCAAGATCTCTTCTTCTCACATCGAAGTAGGACTTTTGTCTACTTTGGCCCGTCCTCAACCTCTCCCTTATCAACCTCACCTTTTCCAAGGCTTCCTTACCAATGCCATCTCCTCCACATCAAACCACCCAACTAGGGATTTATAACGCCTATCATACAAAGCTTCAAAAGGAGTCATACCAATGCTTGAGTGGGAGCTATTATTGTGAGAAAACTCAATGAGTGGAAGATGTTCATCCTAACTACCCTTCAATTCCAAAACACATGCTCTAAGCTTATCCTCAAGTTTTTGGATTGTCCTTTCGGCTTGACCATCCGTTTGAGAATGAAAAGTAGTACTACGCTTGACCTTGGTACCAAGACCCTTTTGGAAGGACCTCCAAAAATGAGAAGTTAATTGAGCACCACGATCCGAAATGATAGAGAAGAGTACTCCATGCAATCTAACTGACTCATGGATATACAACTTGGCATAATCTTCGGCACCATAAATAGTTTTGACTGGTAGAAAGTGAGCCGACTTTGTCATCCTACCCATCACAACCCAAATAGAGTCAAAGTGTTTCCTAGTCTTAGGCAACCCAACCATAAAATCCATGTTGATCTACGTCTACTTCCAAGTAGGAATCTCTATGTCTTAGGCTAGGTCACCCAGCCTTTGATGTTCGGGTTTCACTTGTTGACAGTTGTGACAACCGGATACAAACTTGGCAATATCTCCCTTCATACTACCCCACCAATACACCTCCCCCAAGTCCCTATACATATTTGTAGACTCGGGGTGAATAGAATTGGATGAATTATAAGCCTCCTTCAAGATAAACTCCCTTAAATCATCTACATTAGGCACACACAACCTACTTTGGTACCTAAGGGTACCATCTCCTCCTTGAGAGAAAACCTCCAATTTTCCATCCTTCACGAAGGCCTTCAACTCTAGCAAGGCAGGGTCAACGTCTTGTTTTTACTTGACTTCATCAATCAAAGAAGATTTAGAATCATCAACAACCACTACACCGCCATTTTCAACTTCATCCAACCTAACCCCCAACCTAGCCAACCGGCAAACCTCTCTAGCTACCTCCATGTTACTAACATCAATGTTTGCTAGGCTACCCATGGACACTCTACTTAGAATATTGGCCATAACATTAGCTTTGTCGGGATGATAATGCACACTCATGTCATAATCTTTAAGGAGCTCTAACCAACTTCTTTGTCTTAAGTTAAGATCTTTTTGTGTTAACATATATCGGAGACTCTTGTGGTTGGTAAACATATCAACATGAACCCCATAGAAGTAGTGATACCAAATTTTCAAAGCAAACACCACTGCTGCCAATTCAAGATCATGGGTGGGATAATTTCGCTCATGCACCTTAAGTTGCTTAGAGGCATATGCTATCACCTTGCCATTTTGCATCAAAACACAGCCCAAAACAATTCTTGAGGCATCACAATAAACCACAAACCCTTCCGGTAGAGCGAAGACAGGAGCGGAGACAAGCGTATCTTTAAAGGTTTGAAAACTCTTATAACATTCATAGGTCAAAACAAATTTTGCCTTCTTTTGGGTCAACTTTTTCATAGGGGAAGCAATAAAAGAGAACCTATTCACAAACCTCCAGTAGTAACCCGCCAAACCCAAGAAACTCTTAATGTACGACGGAGTCAAGGGTCTAGGCCAATTCCTTATCACCTCCATCTTCTTAGGATCAACCTTAATGTCATTACCCAATACCACATGCCCTTGAAAAGAAACCTCTTTCAACCAAAATTCACATTTTTCATATTTACCAAACAACCTTTCATCCCTCAAGATTTGCAACACCACCCTCAAGTGATTCACATGCTCTTCCTCACTCTGAGAATAAATCAATGTATCATCAATAAAGACCACAACAAACATATCAAGGTAGGTTTTGAAGAGCCTATTCATGAGATCCATAAATATAGCCGGTGCATTAGTCAACCCAAAAGACATAACCACAATTCAAAGTGCACATACCTAGTCCGAAAAGCCGTCTTAGGAATATCTCACTCCCTCACCTTCACTTGGTGGTATTCGGACTGAAGATCAATCTTAGAAAAGTGACTAGCCCCTCGTAGTTGACCAAAAAGTTCATCAATCCTTGGTAGAGGGTACTCGTTCTTTATGGTAACCCTATTAGTTGCTGGTAATCAATGCACATCCTAACGGAACAATACTTTTTCTTCACAAATAACACCGGTGCACCCTAAGGTGACTAGCTAGGCCTTATGAAACCCTTCTCCAACAGATCCCTCAATTGAACCTTCAACTCCTTCAATTCCACCGGGGTCATACGGTAAGTGGGAATGAAAATGGGTTGTGTATCAAGAAGGAGGTCTATACCAAAGAAAACTGGGAAGCTCATCAGGAAAGACATCAAGAAAAGCATTGACCATCGAAACCGACTCAATAGGAAGGACCTTAGACTCAACATCCCTAACCCTCACAAGATGATAAAGGAAACCCTTAGAAATCAACTTTTGGGCTTTAAGACAAGAAATAAATCTACCCTTGACTACCACATTATGACTTTCCCACTCAAGGACGGGCTTATTAGGGAATTATAATTTAACTTCACGGGTTCTACAATCAATAGAAGCATGATATGCATGTAACCAATCCATCCCAAGAATAATATCAAAATCCACCATATCTAATTCAACAAAATAACAAGTAAAGACCTTATGCAAAATGAACATGAGAAAATTTCTATAGACTCTTTTAGCAACAATGGACTCATCAACGGGGGTAGACACTTCATAAGGTTCACACAACAATTCGGGACACACATGAAGCTTTTTGGCAACAAAAGGAGTAATGAAAGAAAGAGTGGCACTCGGATCTATCAATGCATACACATCATAATCAAAAATCTTTAACACAGCGGTAACAACATCGGGCACTTCATCCACTTATTGCCTTTCTTGGAGCCATAGAACCGGTTGTGACGTGTAGCAACCCCTTGTTGGCCACCTTGAGCCCTTTGATCAACATGGTTACCTTACCCTTGAAGATGACCATCCTTGCCTTTGGTTTGAACATAAGGGCAATCAACGAGCTTATGGTCCACTCTTCCACACCCATAACACGCATTAGAATCCTTCAAGCATCTACCACGATGATTCCTCCCACACTTTTGGCACCTAGGTTTAGTCAAACCACTATGCCACCTTACAACCTTGGGTCAGACACCCCTCATTAGCAAATCTCATGTTGGGAGCACTAAAGGACCCTTGGGCTTGAAATTTTTGACCTTGATAAAGCCGGCCACCCTTAGAACCTTGAAAACCACCATCAAACTGAGCCCTCTTGGACTCTCCACTTCGTCTCTTTCAAAGTTTCTCTCCCTCAAGTTGCTCAGCATATGTCATGAGCTGAGACAAGTCGATATCACTTACAAGCATGGCGGTACAACACTCTTCATTTACCAAGTTGAACACTCCCGGCATAAACTTGTTCATTCTAGCTCTAGGGTCGGCAACCAAATGTGGAGCATACTTGGATAGCTTGTTGAACTTGAGGGGTGTACTCCCTCACACTCATGGAACTTTGCTTGAGATTCATAAAATCCATCATCTTAGCCTCTCTAAACTTGATAGGGAAGAACCAATTAAGGAAGCTAGCTTTAAACTTTTCCTAAGGAATAGCATCATCATTTCTTCTCTCCAACTTCTATTGAGAAAACTACACTTGAGCCACACCTTTAAGTTGATAGGCTGCCAGTTCCGCCTTCTCTTCCGAATTCACCCCATAATAGCTAGCACCTTATATACCTCATCGATAAATTCTTGGGGATCTTCCTCCGCGACCCATGAAACTCCGGAGGGTTCATCCTTGTGAAGTCCCTCGCTCTTGAGGCCGGATTAGGGGCATGAGGAGCTTGGGCCCCTTGGTTCAATTGGTTGGTCATATCATGGGCCAATATAGTGATAGTATTTTGAAACTTAACTTGGGTAGCCCTTCCATCTTGAGGAGCTTGAGGAGCGGGAGGGGCCGGTTGCTCCTCGGGTGTGTGGGATCTCCTTAGACTTCCTCTTGGTAACGACATGATCTAGAAGAGGAAAGAGCATTTGTTAGTGTAAAAAGGCCTTATCTTTACATTTAAAGCATGATATAATTATGAAGAAGTGAAACATTTCTAACAATACCTCATAGCCTCCCATTCAAAGTTATGGCGTGCTTCACAACCCTGAATATGAATCTAATCGACGTGGTGTGTTGGATTTTCGAGAAACATTAACAACCTAGTGCTCTAATACCAAGCTTTTCATGACCCAAGCCTAGGGCCTAGACATGACACGATGAATGAGAAGTCTAAAGACAACCCAAACAAGCCTCTTGATTATAACATGTACATATCCTTGGTTGTGGAAGCAAAATAAAACCATAATAAGAGTCAATTAATAAAAGTGAAAATGGGACAAAGGGATGTATTTGATAATTATAAAAGCATAGAAAGAGTCATGCTCATAGCATATACAACGCAAAGTATCTAACAACACCTCTATCTTAGAATGAAGCGGGGGCCAAGACACTTCCCGGGCTCACCTTCATAATATAAGTATCCATCATAAAGAAGAAGTTTCAACATAGCATAAAAGAAAATAGATATCATCCCCGGATGTGAGGACCCACCAAGAGCTAGCTTTGAACGGTCCGACTAGTCACGTGGAGGAGGATGATCGATAGGAGCTCTAGCCCCTACCTGGTGACATCATGTAGACATAAAATATACATTGGTACTTGGACTGTTCTATGTATGCAGGGTGCAATGCAACAAAAATCATAAGCATGATAATTAAGATGCATAGTCATAGGCAATAGTCATGAGCTCAATATGACATGTATAATGAATGCCTAGGTGTAACATGCTTAAGAATAATCATACTTGCATAACTTGTCCCACACACTATCGTGACATGAATGGCTCATCCAAGTACATTGTACTAGAGGGTAAAGAGTATAGCATGAGTCATAACCCCATTTAGTAGGTAGCGGATAGTACATGATATTAAGCCGTAGATGAGGGTAACACTTGCAACATGGTTCATGACCCCTTCACGTAGGCATTAGGTAATGCATCATAATAAGTTGTACATGAGGGTAAGGTATATAACATGGTCTGTGACCCTTTCATGTAGACATTTGCCTCGTACTAGAGGGTGAGGAGTACAACATGATTCATGACCCTTTCTAGTAGGCTTCACAATTCAGATTAGTATAAAACTTAGCATAAGAACTCAATGGTTCACTTGTAGATCATAATGACTCATCGAGAAATCACTTGACTTGTAAATCATGTAATAGTTCATCAACAACTTAAAAATTCTTGTCATGTAATTTTATCAAACACATATTGGGCTCATGATACTTATTCAAAATCATGCTACTCAAGAGGACACAAGAAGAGTAAAAATCAATTCAAAATTTATCCACCAACATTGTAATAAAACCCCCAACTTGGTTATTATGAAATTCATATCAAAAGCTCATCATAGTTCATAGTCTTCATAGCTCAAATCATGCATAGTCTCAATAGACACAAATCAACTCATGGAATAAGCTTGACATAGATATTCATCCATAATCAATCAACACTTGATAAAATCCCAAAATAATTTATGTTCATATTTCATAATAAAAGATACTCATAGGTAATACAACTTGAAATCATGCAAATATCATAAAAAAGAGAAGGCTGGGCTCCATGGGTGAAAGGACCCATGGATGAAGACCCACATACCTAAACTTGGAATTTCTTGGAGTAAACTTGAAGGAGATTTGAAGCTTAGATTGGGTCCTTGAAATTTAAAGTTGCCCTTGAGATCCTTGAATTTGAATGGGGATCTTGATAAAGTCTTGGAGAGGTTTTTAGAGAGAATAATTTGACAATAAAATGATGAACTGAAAGGTTTAGGACCTTAAATGAGTATAAAAATGTTAATCTAGGGCTTAGAAAGGGTGGAAAAGGACCAAAATAACCCTTCCTAAAAAGCTGTCAAATGTCCCCCCGTTACGGGTCATGAACAGTACTACGACTCATAGGAACCCTCCCATAACCCTTTGGCTCAATTTCAGAGTCTCTTGAACTTGCTACGCATCACACTATGACCCGTAGCCCACACTACAACCCCTTGACGGAGGTTTCATCGTACACTAGCAGTCTTCAGTAAAATGGCCATAACTTTTGACTCCGAATTCTAAATTAGGTGAAACTAGTTGCATCGGAAAGCTAATGCAAAGGGATTTCATTTGGTAAGTCATGGGTCATCCAAGACTTTGTTTGCTAAAATTTATGATTAATTAAATTTGACCACTGCATAATCCAACACTCAAAACTCAATTTATAGGAAAGTCTTTAACTCGTCTAAGTACGAGGAGTATCTCCTGACCCTAATACACTTACCAACAATACAAATGAGGCTTGAAAGATAGGTACACATGAGTATAGAGTTATGGGGCGTCACAGAGGAGTCTACTTTGCCAAGGTAAATTCGATCCCTCCATATAGGCTCTATCCTAGCACGGTGAAAACCACCATTTGGCCCCACCCTTTAAAATCTATTCTAGCATGGTGAGCGTCCATTACTTAAGCTAATTAGATCCATTAGCACACTTTTAATGAATAAAACATATACATCATTCCTATGGTGGCATATAGTTATGGGACCATGGTATCTACCAAAGCCCTTTCGGTGCTAAGTCATATCCCACGGAATATGTAAATCATGCATGCACATAGATTTAACATAAGTCATACTTCATTAAAATCATACCTTCATAATTTTTAAAAATAATCATCATAACTTTCATAAAACATCATTTCATAAGAATAGTCCATCTACTTTACTTTTATCATAATGTAGGTAGATGTTCTGACCTCTACATCATCATAAACATTAGGTTATTTATCACCCTCTTTACCATAGAACCATTGTTGTCATAATAACATCATCATCATCATTAAAACATGTTTTTCATACATAAGACATAGACATAGAAATTCATAGCTTTCTCATAAGAGACTAGGGCTAAGTTTGGGTCCATGGACATTTGAATCAAAATCATGCAATTGAGTAAGATTCATAGAAGAAAACATGCATTTAAATTAATTGAGGACATTAGATAAGAAAGCCACATTAAGAGGGTGTTTGGATGAGCTTAAAAGTTGTTCAAATCTGCTTTTAAACTCTTCTTAGCTTTTGAGAGTGTTTGTCAAATTTTAAAGTGACTTAAAATAAGTTAAGAACAACTTAAAATAAGTCAAAAAAGTTAAAAGTTGATCCCCCTCCTACTTTTTTCTTTTTGGCTTAAAAGCCATTTATATTTGACCAATAAATTTACCTTTTTATCCCTAATGTTTGTTTATGATTTCTATATTATTTTGCTCCTATCTTTTTTTTCTTTCATTTGTTTTTAATTTTGCTCTTTATTTTTTTTCTTCTTACTCTTTCTTTCTTCTATTTTTTTCTGTCTTCCTATTTTTTCTTTCCTTCTTTTTATTGCTCTTTCTTTCTTTCTTTTTCTTTAAATTATTTTCTAACTTATTTTTTTATAAATTATTCATGGTAAATAAGAAATATAGTCATTACTTATTATAAATATAACTAAAAAAATATCTCAAATATTTTATGTATTTAATCAACAATATATATTTTAAAAATTACAAATAACGTAGACATATATATTAATTTATATAATTAATTTATATAGAAGATGAATTAAAATAAATATTCTAATTTAATTTAGGAAAAAAAAATTTACAGATATAATTAGTATTTTATAATGTGTAACAGGTTAAGAGTATTTCAAACATTTTGATCAAAAAGTGTTTAACAATATTTAGGTACCAAACACATTAACAACTTTTTTCACCTTAAGTACCTTTATCCAAACACGAAACTACTTATTTTAAAAATGAGTTTAAGCACTTTCAAAAGTTCTTTTGAAGTACTTTTTAAAAGTCACTTTTTTAATCCAATCCAAAGGGGCTCTAAATCATTAAACCCTAATCATGCATACTTTGAAATCACATACTTTTGCTTGAAAATCATACACCACATGAAATTTATCATAATTCATGCTTAATTAGCTATAATCATCATGTAGAAGTCATAATACATGCATTAGGTATCATAGCTTAAAAGCTCATAAGAAAGTCATCATGAATTTTGATAAAAAAAGAGGTTTTGGAATGAGCTTCATGGATGAAACTAATCCATGAATGAATCCCTACATACCTCAAATAGATTCCTTAGAATTGGGAAAGAAAATCTGAAATAAACTTGATCAATCCTTGAAGCTTAGCTTCAATGGAACCCTTGACTTAGAGAGAGAATTATTTTGAGCCCTTGAGAGAATTTTGGGAATTAAAAAATTTAAATGACTTAGAAATAGGTCTTAGTCAGAATTAGGCCAGTTAGGGTAGTTGGAGTAGCCAAAACGATGTAGTTTAGGACTCAAGAGGATAGGAAAATTTGAAAACACTCTTCATTAAAAACTATCGAAGTCGCCCATAAAGTGTTTTCTATGGCAGTAGAATGACTTATAGGTCGCACTTCATCTCGTGGGTTAGGGTGTCACAAAGGTTGAGCTATTAGAATTTCAGCTTTTGATCCATGAACATGCAGTACGGCTCGTAAAAATACATATGAGCCGTGAAAACCTTCGTAGGAAGTCCTCAAACTTAGAAACAATTTAGTTCTTTAGGGCCTCCACCTACGAGATCTACTTACAAGACATAGGAAAATATATGGCTCATTTGCTAATTCATAAGTCAACTTTCAAAAATTCTTCGATTTTCCACTTTCACAGGGTACCTTCCACGATGCCACCTATGACCCGTGGATTCTTTTACGGGTCGAATACTGGCTCATACAACCTGACCATCAGCAAATTCTTAGTCTTTTTGTTCCAAGTCTAGAAACATGAGGGGTGTTCCATTAGGACACTTTGGTGAGCATCAGAATGTTTGAATATTCTACACTCTCCTTTTGTTCATTTGGCCATCTTTTGTATTCAGACACTAGCCTTGTACATTTATATTTTTGGCTTGTATATATAGGATGCTATTCTGATTGTGTGTGTGTGTGTGTCTACATATAAATATATATATCGTGTTAAGTCTATAGTAGCTCTGTATAGGTGACTTCCAGGTTCTGGGTGGGCCGTTGTTGACTTGTTTTGTCTATTGTTGGCTATCATTATGGCCAGTATTCAGGGAAAGTACCATGGGGATTGGGTTGGCTTACTTGTACGTGAGATTTAACAGGCGCCATCATGACCTGAGAAGTTGAGTCATGATGGAAAGGCTACTTTCAAAGTCTAACAAGTGTTAATTTTGGTTGAAAGAGGTTGCCTTTTTTGGTCATGTGGTATTGGGTGATGACATCAAGGTTGATACTAAGAAGTCGGAGGTAGTGAGAAATTGGTCAAGGACATTGACTCCTACGAGCATTAGGAGTTTCTTAGGCCTAGCTACGTGTTTTGGAAGGTTTGTTGAAGGTTTTTATTCCATTTGATCCCCTTCAACTAAGCTGACTCAAAAGAAAGTGAAGTTCGTGTGTATGGATGTGAGTTAGAAGAGTTTTTAAAAGTTGAAGGATCAATCAACTTTAACTCTGATCTTGACTTTGCCCGAGGGAATCAATGGGTTTGTTGTCTATTGTGATGCCTCAAGAATTGGGTTAGGTTGTGTGTTAATGCAACATGGTAAGGCAATTGCCTATGCCTCGGGGCAGGTAAAGGTGCATGAGAAGAACTACCCAACACATGATCTCGAGCTTGCGGTCGTGGTGTTTGCATTGAAAATATAGCGTCACTACTTGTATGGGGTTTATGTGGATGTTTTCACCAATCATAAGAGCCTTCAATATATATTTACTCACAGGGATCCCAATCTAAGGCAACAAAGATGACTAGAGCTCCTCAAGGACTATGATATGAGTTTGAAGTATCACCCGAGCAAAGTTAACATGGTATCTAATGCACTTAGTAGGGTGTCCATAGGTAGTGTGTCTCATTTAGAAGATGATGGGAAAAGGGAGTTTCCAAGGAAGTGCATAGGTTGGCTAGATTTGGGGTGAAGTTGAACAATGCCGGTAGTGCTGGTGCAATGGTGCTACATGGCTTCGAGTCTTCATTGATTGAGGATATTAAGTCCAATCAAGATCTTGGTCTCTCCTTCGTTAAATTGAAGGCCTTGGCGAAAGAACGAAAAATAGAGATCTTCTCGCAAGGGGGATATAGGGTACTCCATTATCAAAGGAGGTTATGTGTGCCAAATGACAGTGAATTGAAGAGGTTGATATTGCAAAAGCTCACAAATCATCCTATTCTATTCATCCCAGTTCCACAAAAATGTATAGAGACCAGAGAGAAGTTTATTGATGGAACAAAATGAAGAAGGACATTGCAAAGTTTATGTCCAAATGCTCCAATTGCCAACAAGTCCATGTAGAACATCAAAGGTCGGGTGGCCTAGCTCAAGAGATTGATATTTCTATTTGGAAGTAGGAAGAGATCAATAAGGACTTTGTGGTGGGATTGCATAAGACCAACAAGCACTTTAACTCCACATGGGTGATAGTGGATAGAATGACAAAGTCCGCTCACTTCCTACCAATCAAGACAACATTTACTGCCGAAGACTATGCTAAGATGTACGTCTGGGAGCTGGTGAGGTTGCATGAGATTCCATTATCCATCATATCAGACCATAGGGCCCAATTTACCTCTCACTTTTTGAAATCATTTCAAAGGGTCCTCGGTACTAAGGTGATGTTGAGCACAGACTTCCATACCCAAATCGATGGGTAAGCCAAAAGGATAAATCAAGATTAAAGGATATGTTGAGAGCTTGTTTATTGGAATTCAAGGAGGTTGGGATGATCACTTACTCTCATTTAGTTTTCCTACAATGGTAGCTTCTATTCAAGCATTGAGATGGCACTATTTGAGGATTTATATGGTAGAAAGTGTAAATCACCTATTTGCTGGTTTGAAGTTGGTAAGATGGTCTTGTTAGGGTTATACCTAGTCATGGATGTAATGGAAAAGATGAGACTCATGAGGGAAAAGTTGAAAATGACCCAAAGTCGGCAAAAGTCATATTCCGTTGTGAGAAGATGGGACCTTGAGTTCAATATTGGTGATTGGGTTTATTTGAAGATGTCTACCATGAAAGGTGCAATCTGATTTGGAAAGAAGGGGAAATTAAGCCTAGATATGTAGAGCCTAAAAAGATCATGAGAAGAGTGGGCAAAGTGCTATGAGCTGGAGTTGCCCATGGAAATGAAGATGATTCACCTGGTATTCCATGTATCAATGTTGAGAAAATTCATGGGTGATCCAAACTCCGTAGTCCCGGTGGAAGATGTGAGCATTGAATAAAATTTGACTGATGAGGAGGTTCCAGTTATAATCCTAGACCAGCAAGCAAAGAGGCTAAGGAATAAGGAAGTTGCATCCATTAAAGTGCTTTGGAGGAATCAATAAGTTGAAAAAACAACATGGGAAGTGGAAGCGGACATGATAAAGTGTTATCCCTATCTTTTCCACTCTACTCAAGCCTATGGTATTAAGATATCTTGCCCAAAACCTCCATTTCTTACATTTCAGTTTTTGCATGATGTATATGCATATTTACATGTTTATGGACTGGTTGAGGCATGTTTTAAGTATGGATTTTGAAAATTTTCATAAGAAGGATATTTAGATTGCATTTTTGCATGCATACTATGTTGTTAGTTGTTTATTTAACTCCTTAGAGCCTACATTTAGTACATTTGGGGATGAATGTTCCCAAGGGGAGATATTGTGAGGACTCGCATGTTGGGAGGTTAAGAAGTGCAGAAAAAGAGGAGTTGCAAAAGTCCAAAGGTGATTTACGAGCTCCGTTCATGATCTATGGTTCAATCCATGAGTCATAGACCAGGCTCGTGGATAGGGGCTTCAGAGTTTGATATTTAGCCAAGTGTCAAGGGGGTTTACGAGGGCCATTTATGGCCCGTAGAATGAAATACAAACTGTAGAAATGTTCCGTGGATTGAACCCTAGGATGATGGAAAAATTAAGGTTTTTGGAAGTGTAACCATGACCAATAGGACTACCCGTGGTCCTATTTATGGACCGTGGTTTGGCTTCGTAGATGGGGTCCTGACAAATGGGAAAATTGGCTAAGTTAGAGATGACACCACAAGTTGATCGATGAATCGTAGATCTATTCATGAGCCATAGATGGGTTTCGTGGATTGGGTTGTTGAAAACCAGACTTTGAAGATTGGAAAAGGAGAATAGGAGGACTCAAACCATGACTCATGGTTGAATCCACGACTCGTTATCGGGGGTTCATGGATTCATCCCGATAGTTTTAATGAAGGTTATTGTTATTCTTTTTGTGTATTCTAGACGTAAAAATATGACATTTTGAAGATCTATAAGCCCTATATCAGATGTAAAACCCTCTAAGGATCCCTCATTCCCTTCATTCTCCCATTCTCTCAAAATTTTCTAAGGAAAATACACTATCAAGAAGAACAAGCAGGCTAGGGTTTTCAAGGCCTCTCCTCCAAACTTCAAGTTCCTTTTTCGTAGTCTCTAATCAAGAAATGTAAGTTGATTTGTTGATTCCTCTCACCCACAAAGTTCTTCCTTGGACCATTTTACCTTTTTTAAAAATGTTTTTTAAGTATACCATTACGCATGCCTATGACTTAAATGATAATTTTATGATGTGTTAACATGTATTTCGTCTCCATCGATATCATGTAATGTTTTACCATATTTTTCTAGAGTATTGAGTTGATGATTATGACCCTAACATTTAGGGTTTAAAATTGATGATGGGTAGGCTACTTAGTATTGGATATAAAGTTACATATTTTCCCCATGCTAATGTATTAATCCTTTAATTCATGAGCTTTCAAGTCAACGTACAAGCCTACTAAGTTTAAAATGATTTTTGCAAGATATGATGATGATGATGAGTGAATAAAAGGAAGGTTTTAAGTTCATGATTTTGTCAAAGATATAAGCATGTCAATGATGCTCTTAAAAGATGTTTATGATGGTCCCTAAAGTGAAAGGACAATTCTCACTTGGTGGTTCCTAAAGTTTCAAGCTACTCTTATGAAATTGCTACTTATGATTCTATGTTTCATTACTTGACTAAGTACATTTTAAAAGTATTTCATGGTATGACTTAGCACCTAATGAGAAATTAAGGTGGACTTTGGTAAGGGAACCCTAGAAGCAACCTTTTGCCCTATTAACTATATGCCACCATAGGAGCCCTTGTCGGCTAGGCTAGTGGATCCACGTAGGCCATTTATGTTAATTAATAATGCATGATGAAAGGATGGATTTCCACCTGGCAAGTGGCTTCTCTGTGGGGTTATGTTGGATTTCATGCAGTAGCTCACATGGTCTTATATGTCAGTTACGGTCTATTTTACAAAGTGTGAGATTTGATGTCTTCGTTCCATCACATGTATTTCATATGATGCATTACTTTTACTTCTTAATGAGCCTTATTCCTTATGCATGGTTAATCTTACTAAATGATGATCTTACCATCTCAAGCATGGAGACTTTTGAATTTGTGAATGATGGCATTATAACTCTATGTTTACGTTTCTTCTAACATACATAGTGCATTCCAACGTGCTAACACATATATTACCTACATGATGTCACCATGTATAGACCAACACTTTTCCTCCACTAACAGGTGGCTAGTTTATTAGCGTTCAAAACTAGTTTTAGGGTGAACACTTAGTTCGACTCTTCCCCTATTTTCTTCATGTTTTGTACTTTTTGGACAGATGTATATTTTAGACTTCATGTCTGGAGGTTTTGACTTTCTATCTTCCTTTCACATCTTTTCTATTTGAGGAAAATTGAGGTCGTGCATCAGTTCCCATTAAGTCATGTATAGATGGTATGTTTGGACAATGATGTATGTCAAAATGTTCCTTTTGAGTTTAAATGATTTATCCTAGTCCCTTTCCCATTTTATTCTGTATTTTGCTAATAATACCTGTAACGACCCGACCTATGGCATAGTCATCACACGACAAATGTGATATGCGAGGTACCTCACCCAAGCCATCTTTAATATCTTAAGCATTAATAGGCATAAATTAAACATTTGTATACAAAATGGGGAAAGGGTCTATGGGACCATATTATGACAATGAAGCAACATTAAAAGAAACATTAACATTTGTCATACCTTATACTGACTAATACATAGATTGATGAATCGATAATTGTCAGTTTCTATCAAATAGAAAAGACTCCATATTAAAGCAACATAGAATGTAAAAGCCTCAAAAGGATAATATATATATTAATGTCTCAAATACAAACCAAGAATGAAGATGGTAAAGACCAAACTAAGGGATCACCAAAGTACTAGTCGTGAATGCCATAAAACTAGTTGTGAGCTGGTAGAGGAGTACTTGTCCCTACATGGCTAAATTATGTAGGCAAAATATGCAATAGTACTTTTGGAATGTACTAAGTATGTGAGTTGCAATGCAAGCATGAAATTGTAATGTCATCATTCATTCATAAGGGAAGCATACACATACAACGTAGTAAAAATACTTAATATTTGCTTAAGCATGAAAAAGGAATATTGCGCAATATGAATGAGAATAAATGCATAAAACATCACATGAAATAGAATCATATCATAGAATCAAACTTATGGGAGTGGACTTTAACCGACATATTAGACCATGTGAACTACTACATGGAATCCAACATAGCCCCTTATGTTAGCATAGGGATACCACTTGCCAGGTGGGACTCCACCACTTCGCATGCCTCTTTATATAACATAAACGGCCTATATGCATGAATCCACTAGCCTAGCCTATAAGGTCTCCTATAGTGGCATATAGTTATGGGACAATGAGATTCATCTCTAACGGGTCAAGTCTCAACTAAGGGGATGAGCCTTAATCTCAAAGTCCTCTCAGTGTTAAGTCATCCTATGGAAATCTTTAAAACATATACTTAGTTAATTCATGACACTTAGAATCATAAGTAGCAAATTATAAGAGTATCTCGAACTTAGGAACCACCAAGTGAGAATTATCCTTTCACCTTGGGAACCTTCTTAAAAATCTTTTAGTGCAACTGTCAACATGATTATATCTTTGAAAATTCATGACTTTTAAACTCAACTCTAATGTCTTAATTATCATCATAATTCATACAAAGCTTTAGTAAAAACTTAGTGGGCTAATTGAAATGCCCCACACATGCCTAGGAATGCCCCCATAATAGTAATTCACTTATATCTCAAAACGGGGATATTTAGACACTCCTCCACGTAGTTTGGAAAGACACTATGATGTATTTTTTTCAATATCAAAAAATTCGTGTAGAATTTCACAAATCCAACTTCATATTCTTGTTTAGAGGGTAAATTTGTTTGGGAAAACAATTTCCTACAAGGTATACTTTGTCCGTGCCAAGAAAAATGACTTTTGGTGAAACTTCACAAAAACAATAGTTGTCCGCGATGGGTCCATGACGCGGACCTGACGTGGACTAGTTCAATTTTTTGAAAATTTTTCTTTTTACTCCAGGGCAATTGGGTAATAACCCTATACCTATATAAATGAAAATTCTTCCATATACCTATATAAATGAAAATTCCTCATTCTTTAGCCGTATTTTGCCCTAAAAATTAACCAAAAACTCTCAAATCCCTGTCTAATCTTCATCAAATTCTCCATCCATTCTAAAGGTTTTCAAGAAGACTTATTGAAATTCAAGGGAACCAAGTCAAGCCCCAAGTCCTCCTCAAGATTCAAGAGTCCCAAAACTCATCTGGATCTAAGGATTTCCTTCAAGCTTCAAGCCTCCATTTTCAATCTTCATCAAGAACTTCTCCAAAGCTAAGGTATGTGGGTTTCAACTATTGGGTCCTTCCAACCATGGTGCCCTAATCTCCTTTTTAACCAATTTGCATTATTTAAAGTTGATTTTATAAATAGGTTTACTAGTATGAACATATCTATGAACTTTGTTAAAACTATGTAAAGTTGTCACTGTTTTGCTATGTTTTGAGTCATAAATCTTAGATATATTGTAATATTTGATGAGGGGTTTTGATGTATATTGTTTGAGGATGTTTCAAGGTGTTGATTGATGGTGTTACAATGAATTTTCTTGCATGATTTCATCTCTAAATTGCATGGTTTTATACCCCCATTACACATCCGCCAAGTGTTTGATAAAATGTCCGGCTATGATTTCTTGAGCAATTAGAGGTCCAAAGCATGAGATATGATATGAATGATGTTATGATGATAAAATGAGATTATGTATAGGATAAATCCTATATGAGGTGTTGCATTAGACCATGCCAAATCTTGGGGGACTAAGAGTTTGGATAACCTAGATAAGGGTTCGTACTCATCAACCTAGTGAGGGGTTTGTACTTCACCACCAGGGTGATGGGGTGGCATCATCATCAACCTAGATGGGGGTTCGTACTCATCAACCTAGTGAGGGGTTTATACCTCACCACCTAAGTGATGGGGTGGCATCATCATCAACCTAGATGGGGGATTGTACTTATCAACCTAGTGAACCCGGTTGCTTTGTCTTGGCCCCCACTCTTATCTATGTAGTAGAGGTGTTTGTTGGACATGTTATGTATCTATGATATGAGCCTTGACTCTTTGTTCCTTGATTATGATGTTATGCAAGATTTCCCTTTAGTCCCATTGCCCCTATTTCTACTCTTTTATGTCATTTAAATGCTTCCACAACCAATGATGTGTAATGATAAGTTAAGAGGCTTGTTTGGGGACCCTTCGGGCTCCCCATTTGCCGTGTCACGTCTAGGCCCTATTTGGGTCATGACAAACTTGGTATCAGAGCACTAGGTTGTTAGATCCTCAGAGTCTAACACATCGTGTCAATTAGAGTCTTACTCATGGTTATGTTGTGCACCACAACTATGACTAGGAAGCTATGAGGCGTTCTATGAAATGTTTCACTTCTTCGTAGTCTATGTCGTGTGATAGAGTTAGGTCCCCTAGGACTTATAGCTAATCCCTAACCATTACATTTTAGGTTGTCTCAAGCTACTCAAGATGGTGATATGTCAAATGTGGAGGTTCGTAATGCTCTATGGGTAATGGCCAAAGTGATGACAAACTCAACCCAATCAACAACTAGGTGCTCCCGAGACTTCTAGTGGTTGGGGAAGAGGTAGTGAGGCCCGTGTTGAGTGTAAATTCTAAAGTTCCAAGGGAAGAGATAGAAGTGGTGTGGTGCCTTATGCTAGGCGCCCAAAATGTGGTAGAGGCCATGATGGCCTATGCTTGAAAGGTATTAATGCTTGTTATGCTTATGGGAAGATGGGTCATAAAATAAAGGTGTGTCCTCATAAGCATAAAAGGGGTAAAAGAGGTGATGAGGGCGTGGAAATGACTAAATGCCAAAAGTGTGAGGAGGGCCATAGTGGCCTAAGTTTGAAGAAGTCTAATGCTTGCTTGGGTTGTGGTGGATTTGAGCCCAAGGTTAGTGGTATCCCTCTTGCTCAACCGGAAGATGGTGATGGTGGGATGACTAATCCTAAGTGTCAAAAGTGTGGAAAGAACCACGGTAGCCCGTGTCGGAGGAACACTAGTGCTTTCTTTGGATGTATTAAAGTGGGTCACAAGCTAGTAGGTTGTCCATTTGTTCGAAGGGAGTGTAAGGGTGGTCAACTTTTGGATCGAGGTGGTCATGTTGATCAAGTGGCTCAAGGAGGGGATGAGATATCTGATGCTATTATCGGTAAGTTAAAGTTCCCTTGGCTTTGATGTGCACAACTAATAGGCTCGGTGTGCTACTATTTCTTCTCTATTTTTTTTGTTTGCTAGTGGAGCTTCTTGTGTGCCCAAGTTGTTGTGTTGACCTTTGATTTCTATCTTTTTATTGACTATATGGATGCTAGGAGGTTCATAGGTGTTGATCCGAGTTTGTATTGCATTAGGTCTTGCTTTGTGGCTTGTTGGAGTTGGTATGCTAGATTTTGATATCATTATAGAGATGGAATAGTTGCATGCATGTTGTGTCTTCATGGAAGGTGGGACCCGTAGAGTTAAATCTCGACTCCCAGATGAGCCCGTCATTGAGTGGGAGGTGGTCGAGTAGTAGCAAGGGAGGTAGGTCCATCTCATGTCTTAAGTTACAATTGATCTCTAAGGGGTTGCATTTATCATCTTGTGAGAACTAGAGGTGTTGAACCTAAGTTGTTTTGTTTATAGAATTATTGGTGGTGGTAGATGAGGCCTTGAACGTCCCTTTCAAAATTTTGAAATTGGGGTAGTAACTTTTGGTTTGACTAGTACACCGGCTATACCTATAAGTCACATAATCAAGATCTTTAGTTCATACTCTAATAGGCTTATGGTGGTTTTGGTGATGATATGATGGTTAGTTTCCCTAATAAGGTAGTGCATGTAAGTTATTTGAGGATAGTACTACAAAGTTTAAGGAAAAAATTGGATGCTAAATAGGAGAAGTGGGAGTTTGGTTGTAAGAGGTTGCCTTACTAGGTCTTATTGTGCCAGTTGATGGTACTAAAGTGGACCCTAGTAAGACGAAGGTGAGTAGAGATTGGCCTAAACCTTTGAACCCATCAGATATTAAGAGCTTCTTGGGCTTCGCGGGCTAATATCGGAGGTTGTGAATAGGTTATCTTCTATTACTTCTTTTATGACTTAGTTGACCCTAAGTAAAGTTTTGAGTAGGGTGATTTGATAGGTCTGGGAGTTGCTATCTCTTGTGTGATTCCTTTGTGATAATAAGATTCGTGTAAGTGTCCTGGATGGTTGCATGAGTCTATTGTAGCTAGAAGGGGTCTATGAGGGTTGCCCATGTTATCGTTGCATAAAGTCTTGTCATGTGATCTTGGTTAGACGTAGTTTGGGGTGTTGGAGGTCTTAGGGTGGTTTAGCTACTTGCATAGCATGCTTTCGATGAGTGTAGAACCCGTAAGGTTGTGATGTGACTGTTAAGAATGGTCGATCTATTTGGTCAACTACAATGGGTTAGTCACTTCTCTAAGGTTGATTTGAGGTTCGGGTTTTGTTCTCAAGTGAGGATAAGGGTAGATGATATCCCTAAGTTTCTTTTCGATTTAGGAGTGAGCATTATTAGTATGGAGTTATTTGGTTGACTTATGCACCGGTGGTGCTTGTGGGCTTCTTGAATAGGGACTTAAAACCCTACCTTGATATGTTTGTAGTGGTCTCTAGTAATGAGGTATTGATTTGTTTAGACCTTGTGAATCATTTGGGGGTAGTGTTGCAAGTCTTGGAGGATGAGGGGTTGTTTGCTAAATATGATAGGTGTGCATTGTGGATAGCAAGAAGGTGGTTCGAATTCCTTAAGGATTATGAATGAGTGTGCATTATGTTTCCCCGGTAAGGCTAATGTTGCGGTCGATGCTCTAGGTAGCGTAGCATGTGTTGTTGATTGTGGTGAAGAGGAGACTAGTGGGGTCCATCAGTTGGTTAGAGTTGGAAGTTTTGGGTGAGAAGATGATAGAGTGGAGGTTGTCTCCCAAGGGGGAGATGGTGGTTATGGTACCAAGTGGGTTAGGTTCATTTAAGGTTGACAATCGAGTTGAGGATTGTGAGTCCTTATAGAGTGTAAAGGGAGGTTGGTTAGGTTGCATAAGTTTGGGAATTGCCTTTGGTATGGTTATGGTTTGTCCGATTTTTCATGTTTTTAGGTTGAAGGGATGTGGTGGTGACTCTAGTGTTATAAAACTTGTAAGATTATGGGTGTTGTGGAGGATAAGTTGCCTTAGAAAGAGGTCCCGGTAGAGGTATTGGATGGAAGGGTTGAAGAAGTTGATTAGCAAGGGTGTAGTGTTAGTCCAGGACCTTTTGAAGAATCGTCAAGTCGAAAGTGTCTCTCGGGGAGCCGGAGCGGGCATGGAAAAGCGATATCCGTACTTCTTTCATTCTATTCAAGATTACAGGTTGAACCCCTTTCATGTGATTTCAAGTCCTATTCTTCAACCCCTATGTCATTTGCATGCATCCATGTCATGTTGACAAATTCATGATGATTTTTGACACTTAAGTTGAGATTTTGCAAATGGTGTTTTAAATTACTGTTGCATTCTTGTTGGGATTGATCTGTTCATGATTACTCTTCTTATATATGTTTCTTCGACATTTGGGGATGAATGTTCCCAAGGGGGAGATAGTGAAACGCCCTATACTTGCCTAGGAATGCCCCCATAATCGTAATTCCCTTATATCTTAAATAAGGGATATTTAAACACCCGTCCACGTAGCTCGGAAAGACCCAATAATGTATTTTTTTTCAATATCTCAAAGTCCATGCAGAATTTCGCAAATCCGACTTCATATTCTTGTTTAGAGGGCAAAATTGCGTGAGAGAATGAGTACCTACAAGGTATACTTCGTCTGTGCCAAAAAAAAAAATTTTGGTGAAACTTCACAAAAACAATAGCTGCCTGCGACGCGGACCTGATGCGAACTAGTTCAAAATTTTCTGAAAATTGTTCTTTTTACTCCAGGGCAATTGGATAATAACCCTATACGTATATAAACGAAAATCCCTCATTCTTTAGCCATGTTTAGCCCTAAAAACTCACCAAAAACTCTCAAATTCCTCTCTAATCTTCATCAAATTCTCCATCCATTCTCAAGGTTTTCAAAATTCTTATTGAAATTAAAGGAAACCAAGTCAAGCCCCACGTCCTCCTCAAGATTCAAGAGTCCCAAAACTTATCCGGATCTAAGGATTTCCTTCAAGCTTCAAGCCTCCATTTTAAATCTTGATAAGAACTTCTCAAAAGCTAAGGTATGTGGGTTTCAACCATTGGGTCCTTCAACCTATGGTGCCCTAATCTCCTTTTTACTCAATTTGCATGATTTAAAGTTGATTATACAAATGGGTTTACTAGTATGAACATGTGTATGAACTATATTAAAACTATGTAAAGTTGTCACTGTTTTGCTATGTTTTGATCTATAAATCTCGGATCTATTGTAAGATCTAGTGAGAGATTTTGATGTATATTGTTTGAGGATGTTTCAAGGTGTTGATTGATGGTGTTACAATGATTTTTCTTGCATGATTTCATCTCTAAATTGCATGGTTTTATACCCCCGTTACACACCCGCCAAGTGTTTGATAAAATGTCCAGCTATGGTTTCTTGAGGAATTGGAGGTCCAAAGCATGAGATATGATATGAATGATGTTATGATGATAAAATGAGATTATGTATATGATAAATCCTATATGAGGTGTTGCATTAGACCATGCCCAATCCTGTGGGAGTAAGAGTCCGGATAACCTAGATGTGGTTTCATTCTCATCAACCTAGTGAGGGGTTTGTACTTCACCACCAGGGTGATGGGGTGGCATCATCATCAACCTAGATGGGGGTTCGTACTCATCAACCTAGTGAGGGATTTTTACTTCACAACCAGGGTGATTGGGTGGCATCATCATCAACCTAGATGGGGGTTTGTACTCATCAACCTACTGAGGGGTTTGTACCTCACCACCTAAGTGATGAGGTGGCAGCATCACCAACTTACCAAGGGGTTTGTACTTTGGAAAACTATCTTGGTCTCTTCTACACATATGATATCCTATATGAGCATGGGTTACTTAAGCATGTTTTGCTTGAGCATTAGTCATACATGCCATATTGTTATATGATATCTATTGCCTATGGTTATGCGCGTTGTCTATGGTGCCTATTTCTTGTTGCATTGAATCCTACATACTTAGTACATTCCAATGTACTAACGCATACTCTATGCCTACATGATATCACCATGTAGGGACCGGTGCCCAAGTTGATCATCCTCCTCCTCCACGTGGCTAGTTCGGTACTACTCAAGCTAGTTGGTGAGTCCTCCATTCCGGGGAAGTTTATCTATGTTTCTCTTATTATGTATTGAGACACTCTTCTTATTGTTATATTTTGACTATGAGGGTGAGCCTAGTTGCTTTGTCTTGGCCCCCCTCTTATCTATATTGTAGAGGTGTTTGTTAAACATGCTTTGTATCTATGATATGAGTCTTGACTCTTTCTCCCTTGATTATGATGTTATGTAAGCTTTTACCTTAGTCTCATTGCCCCTATTTCTACTTTTTTATGTCATTTAAATGCTTCCGCAACCAATTATTTGTAATGATAAGTTAAGAGGCTTGTTTGGGGACTTTTCGGGCTCCCCATTTGTCGTGTCACGTCTAGGTCCTATTTTGGGTTGTGACACTAATTATTAAGTAAAAACATCATAAATCATGGAAATATGCTTGTTAAAAACATGTAAAACAACCCACACTTCATCGTCAACATTACTCATCATTGGGGTCATCATTAATAACTGAAATGCATATGAATAATCAGTAAAACATCATGGGTTATCATTGAGATTATTTAATAGCATAAAGTATTATAAAATCATCATTAATATGCATATTAACTTGAAAAAACTTAGAGAAAAGGTAAAAGACATTCTATAGGACTTTGTTGGTGAGAGGTGACCCACAAATCAAACTCACATACCTTGGTAAGATTGGGAAGAAGAAATTTTTTGTTTGAAGAGAAAATCCCTTGAAACCCTAACCTTCTTACCTTGTTCTTCTTCTAGGGAGAGTATTTTCTTGCCTTAGGTTTTTGAGAATGAGAGAATGGAAGAATGAATAAGGGTCCTATGACTTCAAGGTCGATTTAGGACCTTAGGATTCCAAAAACAACATATATAGGAATAGGATTTGCAGAAATGATAAAACTGCCCTTCACTAAAATTGTTGGACTCAACCTACGAAATCTTGATTACGGGTCGTGGTTTGGACCAAGGTCCATAGTCATGTCTGTCCTATTATCATGTTTTAATCTTCAAAAACTACTTTGTTGACCCAAACCACGAGACTATTTTCTACGGGCCATGCTTTAACTTACGTCTCATGGTTGGACTCATAGAGTCCTTCCACACTTAGTCAAACTTCTTGCTTTCCTTAGCTTCATCTATGAAAGGTTTATACGGGTCATATAATGGTCTATGGACTGTCCAATTAATTGTAGGTCACTTTCAAAAAACTACAAATTTCCTTCATGTCTGATCCTCTCATCTACGACCCCTTTCTAAGGATCATCGATCATTTTGTGAGCCGTCATTGGTTACGTGGGTTACTCCACTTGGACACTTTTTCCCTTTCATGAAGTTCATGTTTAGGGACCGACCTACGGGTCGTAACTCCACCTACGGGCCACACATTAGGCCTCATAAATTGACCCCAAGTCATTTTCTAACCAACTTTTTCTGCATTTTCTAGGCTCCTAAACTGAGGTTCATTACAATACTCGCCCCTTAGGAACATTCATCCCCGAATGTACTTAAAGGGAGGCTCTAAAGAGTTGATGATCAGCCAAAAACCCAATATTCATACAAAAATGCAAGTTAAACATCATTTCCTAAAATTTTCAAAATTTACATGCAAATCATGTCTCAAAATAGTCCATAAACATAAAAGTAAGTGTACGCATCATGCAAAACTAAAATGCAAGGAATTTCTTAATAACTTAGGATTGAGTAGAGTGGAATATATACGAGTAACGCTTCATCATATCCACCTGCATTTCCCATGTGTCACCCTTAACTTGATGATTTCTCCAAAGCACTTTAATAGATGCAACTTTTTTGATCCTTAACTTTTTCACTTGCCAGTCTAGAATCTCAATTGTTACCTCTTCATAACTCAAGTTCTCTTCAATGTTCACATTTTCTAAAGGGACTATGGATTTTGGATCACCTATGAACTTTCTCAACATTGACACATGAAAGACGGAAAGATCCAATGCATCTCACTAGGTAGGTCCAACTCATATGCCATTTTTCCCACTCTTCTCACCACCTTGTAAGGCCTACATACCTAGGGCTCAATTTCCCTTCTTAACAAACAAAATCATACTTTTCATAGGAGACACCTTCAAATAGACCTAATCACTAACTTGAAACTCAAGATCCCTCCTCTAACATCGGTGTAGGACTTTTGTCGGCTTTGGATCATTTGCAAATTTTCCCTTATGATTTTAATTTTCTCCATAGCATTCATGATTAGGTTCATTCCTAGAAATTACACCTCATCAACTTTAAACCACCCAATGGGTGACCTACCTCGCCTACTTTACAATGCCTCAAACAATGTCATCCCAATACTTGCATGATAAATATTGTTGTAGGTTAAATCAATAAGTGGAAAATGCTCATCTGTAACACCCCACACCTTACAATATTAGCACAATACAAATGGAACATGACATGATTTGGACCAATTGACATTAAATTTTAAAAGTGCTTGAATCTCGTGTTAATAGGCTATATGTGCATTTAACGCTTAAGAGGATCGAGTGAATAC
>JAPFFP010099874.1:0-19839 GCA_026153255.1 Solanum medicagineum | reverse complement strand
AACATCAAATCATACATGAGGGTAAGGTGTACAACATAGTTCATAACCCCTACATGTAGAAATTGACCTTGTACTAGAGGGTGAGGCATACTACATAGTTCATAACCCCATCTAGTAGGCTTTAACAATTCACAAGAGTATAGACCTTAGCATAAGGACTCAATAACTCATCAACAACCAATACTTATATAAACCATGTAATGATAAGGTTACTTAAATCATAAACCATGTAATAGACCATCAAATAACTCAAGAATCCTAAACTGGACATTTTATCAAACACTTGATAGGTGTGTAATGCTAGTGTAAAACCATGCAATTAAAAAGTGAAATCATGCAAGAAATCTTTAAGTAAATCATCCCATCAATACTTGGTAATACCATCATACAATATACATCAAAACCCTTCATCAAATCTAAAAATAGATCAGATATTCATAGCTCCAAACATGTTACAACAGTCACACTTTTACAAAACCCCAATATAGTTCATAGTCAAATTCATAATAGAAGACCCATAAGTAAAATCAACTTAGAAACATATAATTTCGGTAAAAAGAAAGCTTCGGCACCATGGGTGAAAGGACCCAATGGTTGAAACCCACATACCTTGACTTTGGAGAATTCCTTGATGAAGATTGGAAATGAAGACTTGAAACTTAAGTGAAATCCTTAAGATCCAGATTGAGTTTTGGCACTTGAATTTTGAGTAAAATATTTGTCCAAGTGTTTGAGAGAGTTTTGGGAAATGTCTTGAATGATATAAAGTTAAAAAATGATTATAAGTATATGTGTTTTTACATATAAGGAAACTTAAGGCTCGAGACAATAAAACTGTGCAAAAAATTACACAGGGCACGCCCAAGGAGCGTCACGCCAGGGGCGCGAACCCTCTTTGGAAAGTTCAATTTTGGGAAATTGAAATTGCGATTTGTTTGCTCTAAAATCGGGGTTAGGCCCATTTCCACTCAATTTTTTCCCCTAAATAAAAATATGAAGTCGGATTTTCGATATCACGCACGAATTTTGAGATATATGAAAATTACGATTCTGGGCACTTCCGAAGCACATTTTCGTGCACTTTTTGGAGTTGTTTCAAAAAGTGAATTAATACAGTAGCGATAAGGATACTTTTCACCCTAAAATTAAATGAAGGATATATTTGATCTATTTCTAATAGTTGGGTATTTTTTTAACCCTTTTCCCTTTTCTATCAAGAAAAAATAGATATTATTTTATTAATTAAAAATAAATATTAGTATGGGGAAGACCGGGCAACAACTAGTTTTGACTTAAAGGAATAGTATTACACAAAAAAAAATATTAAGCAAATCACTAGTACATATATTCACAGACTATATAAGCCTTTGTTTAGTATCTCTTCTATAATTCGTCGGAAGTTGTGTTTCCAGAAATGAGGTTGGTTCCTCCAAAAAGGTGATTAGTTCAAAACATGGCTATTAAAAGCATGTCTAGCTAGGAGATCTGTTGCACTATTACTATTTCTTTACAAGGACTCCACTGCAACATATTTTATTATATATCTTTTAAAGATAATAAATTTAATATTTTAAAAAAAAATGCATTATCAAAATGATTTATTTAATGATAAGAACAAATTTAAAAACTACATAAAAATTATCTAATAATATTTTAAATTGAATAAGTAAAAATGTACATTTATTTTTAATATAATGAATAAGTAATGAAGGAGAAAGAAAATTTTATTGATTTTTTTTTCATATTGAAATTTAATAATGACTATACTCTCAACTTTTGCCCAAAGTCATTTGATGCACAAATTTAAAGGGTGATGGTAATGAGGCGGAACGAATTAAACTATTGTTTCATCAAAAATCTTGTGTTATATTCAAATATATATAGGTCATGAAATGTGATCAATAAATATTTTTAAATTTTAAAAAATTAATTCGACACTATTTTGGGGTGTTTGCGACTTTCACTTTCAAAATTCATGATCAAATTAAAAAATAAATACTTATTATCTAGAGCTACAAGTTATAGTTTTACTAAAATATCATCCACAAAATATCAGAACAATATAGCATAAAAAGAGTATTAGAAAATTAAAAGCTAAGAAGTCAAAGGTAAATTGCATGTTTGTACCAAACCTACAAGTCGAAATAATTAGACAAATAGTGAAAGACCTAAAATTAAAATCTTTAGGTACTAAAGCCAGTGAAAGAGACTAAAAGATGGGGATATAAAAGCAAATCAACATGTGAGAGAATTAAAAAAGTGCCTTAATAGTAGCTTTTAAATACATACACTATATATATTATAATCAAAAAAGGATTTGCCCTCGAACTATACAAAATAAATCACTTATACTTTCAGTTTTATTTTGGGATTAAAATTGTCCCTGTTGTTATCCCAAGAGATCACAGATACCCTCAATAATTAACATCTAAAATTTTTGTGATGTGGCGAGCCATGTGGGACTAACCTTCCACCTAAGTGTTGTCAACTATGATTCACTACAAGAAATTAGACTTTTAACGGAGTCCAAAGTTGCCACAAAATCTCAAAATATTGCCACTAATGGGTGTCAAAAAAATTTTGTCTAGCAGTAGCCACTAATTTTAATGGCAACTAAAAATTGCCACTAAAAGCTATTCTTTAAACAAAAAATGATATTTAATTTTCGATTACGATATAATTTTCTAAAATCAATATCAAACCTATTCTACCATTACACTCTCATTCTCTTCCAACTCCAAATCCACTCTAAATCTCCCAAGACTCTCAACTCTCAAGATTTCATTCAAGGCAAGAAATTAGGGTTTCAAGGTTTCTTCATCCAATTTTAGGTTTCTCTCATAAGTTTTCAACCAAGGTATGTGGGTTTCATTCATGGGTTCCTTACATAGATAAAATTCAGGTATTTTGTTTGCTATGAATTTTTGTTATATTATGAAAAGTTGATGATTTGCAAGATGTTTCATGACTTGCTACCTAGGGTTTTAAGGTTCATGGTGAGTTGTCTTATGATTAGTCCGAGTTGATGAATTTTATGAAAATTTTGCATAGTTCTCTTGCATTACCTGATTTAAAGTCCAATGAATTGAACCCACCTAGTTTTAGACTATGCTCAAATGAAGTATGTTTTGAGTTGTGAGGAATTCAATTATATATTTGTAAAAATTATGAAAGTGATGATGGTGAAAGGATAATTCTCATCAAAGATGGATCCTTCCCATGAAAGGACAATTCTTACTTGAATGAACCATAAATATTTCAATGAGCTAAATTTTAAGAGCAAGTATCACAACGGCTGATATGCCGTCAAAATACAACGCATTTGATCCCTAAAACAAGGGATTTTGCAAGTTCTTAATGTGACTTTTTATGGTTTTTATGTGTTTTATATTTTGTTTTTGTAGAAAATACAAGTTGGTTTGATTTTGAGGAAAAGTAGCAGATTTTGTTGAATTTGCAGACCTACGAGACAAACTATGAGTCGTAGCCCAAGCTACTAGTCGTAGGAGGTAGTCGTAGTGATTAAAAATTTCCAAATATCAAAATTTGAGAAACTGAAGTCAGTCATACGAGTCCAGGATACGAGTCATAGACCAGACCACGACTCATAGTATGAACTGTAGCAGTCAAATCCAAAATGCCAAGTGCTGACTATGAAAGTCCGATTATGACTCGTAGGTCACCCTACGAGTCGTACTATGAGTCGTAACGGCTGTCGACCAACTTTTCTTATTTATTTTTAGATCCTTTTTGTAAATAATATAAATAGTTTAAGTTAGGATTTTAAAATAGAGGATCATAGAGACAATTGTCCAGTAGAGATTCTTGAGAATATTTTAGAGATCTTTTTCTAGGGTTTAGTGTAGATACTTAGAGTTTTACTTTGAAGACCCAATTTGGGGATTTGAAATCACTTGTAATCAAACTCCAGTCTTCAAGCTTGTGATTTCAACATCAAGATGGTTTTTGTTCTTCATTTTCTTTGGGTAATTTCTTAACCATGTTTATGCTATTCATTGTTTGTGATTGTGCCTTAGCTATGAGTAACTAAACCCCCACAATCTGGGGTTGTGTGAACCATGAGTAGCTAACTTCTAATAACCTATATTATTTGTATTTCTTTGATTGAATATTTGCATGTATTATCCATTTTCCTTCGGAATTCTTTTTGTTTGGTGGTGGCCAACACCAAACCTCATCTAGCGTCATGATCCCGACCAAGGTAGTGATGAATAGGAAAAGAAAATGGGTGATAGGATTTGATTGATGTATTCTCATCTAATCAACGAAACCCGACCAAGGAGAAGTTGACTGGGACAATGGTAACGATTAGTTGGCACACTATGGTTGCCGACCATGCGCCATGGTGAAATTCGACATTCACTTTTACAAGAAGGCTGGAAGAACCTAAGTTACCATCCTGCATGCAATGTCTCAATTAGGGCTATGTTATATGGGGTATTTGAGTTAGTGAACATGGCAAATATAATTCCCAAGTTGCTCCCCAAATTGATTGTCTTTTCATGATTATTAGTATAGTTGTTGTAGTTATTTTATTCAAATTTGCCACCCTCCATTCTAGAGAATATAGTCAATTGGTACTTGAAATGACTATTGGTGAGTCAATTTGGTCAAACCCTGTGTTCCCTGTGGATTCGACCCTAGCCTCTTGTTAGATTTATACTTGATAACAACCACTTTACTGTGGAGTGTGAACATCAAAATTTATAGCGCAGTTGCCGGGGAATACGACTAAGTTTTTGACTTGATTTCACTAGTGGTTAATTCAAGTGTTAATTTTTAGATTCTATTGTATTTTACTTTTATTTTGTGTTTTTGTTGTTTGGTTTGTATTGCAGGTGTATTAGGTTTATATGCCCAACACAAGGAGCCAAAATAATCCCTTAGTTCCAATCAACTTGGAGATCCATCAAATTGCAATAAGAATGACTCAAGAAAACGAGGACATCGCGATTGATAAAGCTATTAGTTAACATGATGAAGATGTGGGTACAGAGGAAACCCACCTCCAAGGGAGAATAGGCCACACCATAGGGACTTCAATGAAAATGCATATGGTTGGAATCAATATAGATTGAACCCTATGACCATGGATGTCACAGGAGCGAAAGTGTTGCCACCTCACCGGTTGGCACTAAATTCACCATAATGCTTCAAACCCATGGTTTGTTCATGGGTATACCTTCGGAGGATCCACATAGTCATCTCCATAATGTTATGTTTGTTTACAAGAGTGTGATGGGTACACAAAGTTTTTCAATGGATGAAGTTGGTCTAAGAGTGTTCCCTCTATTTCTAACTGGAAATACAGTAATGTAGTTGTCAGAACTCCAGTAAAGTTCGATTACAAGTTGAGCTGAGATACAAAGAGTTTTTTTTAGAGAGGTATTTTTCGAGGTCCAAAAAGCTTAAACTCAAAGATCAAATCAACAACTTTGAGGAATTGCCGGGTGATCCAATTAGTACAACATGGGAAAGGTTCACCAAGTGCTTGAGGATGGTTTTAGATCACAAAATTGTTGACGATGCCTTAGTGAAGATCTTTTATCGGGCTCTTGACGAGAATAGTCAAGCTTGTGCTGATACCATTATGGGAGGCATGTTTCTTTGATCAAAATTTTTCTCGAATTGCCGAAAGAATGGAGCAAGTGGTCAAAACAAATAGAGCATGGGGTCAAAGAGAGAGAGGTGTAACTAAAACTTCTTGTGCAGTGAACACTAAAAATGACTAAGCCAAGGTGAATGAGGAGATTATGCAACAACTCGCTCAACTTCGTACAAGTATGGATTTGGTGTTGAAGAAAATCAATCAAGTGTCCATGCGGTGACTCACCAATCTCCAAAGGCGCCCATGTATGAAGAATCATTCTTTGATAAAGATGCTTGCTTTATGAGTAATCAAGCGGTGGGTTTTCGAAACGATGCCCAAGGGTCCAACTCAAACTATTGGAGGCAAGGTTCCGGAAATCAAGGTCGAAACTACAATAGAGGATATGAGTATAGAGATAACTGTGGTGGTTATTATGAAAGAGAAAGAGTATCATAGGCCAAGTGGGGGCAAAGAGATGGATATAAGAATGGTCCCTATGTGCCTCCCCATAATCATGATGTTGGATCTAGCAATTCTAGGATTGAGGAAATGTTTGGCAAGTTGTTGAAGAGGGACGACCATCAAGAAAAGACTCTAAAAGTGATGAAATTGAAAAGTATCAAGAAAAAAAATAGAGTCTCATTCGGTAGCCATCAAACAATTGGAGCAACAATTTGAGCAAGTATCTTCTCAATTACACCAACGCCAAAAGGGCACTTTGCCAAATAATATGGTTTAAAATCCAAAGAATGATGGACATTGCATGGAGATCATGACGAGAAGTGGGAAAAGTACCATAGATTCCCCAATATTAGTGGTTGTTAATGAAGATTGTGAAAAGAATGTTGATAAGGAAGCTAAAGTAATTAAGGAGAAGGACGAACCTAGAAAGTACAAGACTTTCCCAAGACCTCCTCCTCCTTTTCCTCAAATAATTAAGAAGAAAGAGGAGGATGGTAAATTTAAACATTTCCTTTCTATGTTTAAGCAATTGTCCATTAACACACCCCTTCTAGAAGCATCGGAGAAGATGCCCGGGTATGCTAAGTACATGAAGGATTTGGTGACCAAAAAGCGCATGGTAAGCCAAGAGCTTTCGCAAGATCTCCAACAATGTAGTGTCCTCATGACCAAATGCCTAGTACGAAAGAGGGAAGATCCCGGTTCATTCACGATTCCTTGTACCATCGGTGATGTAGAGTTTGCAAGGGCATTATGTGATTTAGGAGCAAGAATAATATGATGCCTCTTGCCATTTTCAAAAATCTTGGTCTTGGTTCTCCTACTCCCACAAGAATGCGGTAGCTCATGATAGATGGAACAATCAAGAAGCCGGAGGGAATTCTCTTTGACATGTTGGTAAGAGTTGATAAATTTATCTTTCTGACAAATTTCATAATTCTTGACTATGAGGTTGATTTTGAGGTCCCTATTATTTTGGGGAGGCCATTCTTGGCCACTGGGAGAGCTTTGGTGGATATAGATTCCGATTAACTCAGGTTCAGAGTTAACGATGCAGAGGTTGTTTTTTATGTCAGCCAGTCAATGAAGCACCCAGATGAGCTCAAGAGAGAGGTCTAGGCTATTGAGGATTTCTAATGAATCATGAATGACTAAGTTGAGCCACGACATTAAACAAGGCGCTTCTTGGGAGGCAACCCAAATATATTTCATGTTTTTGGCTTGTTTGAAGTTTATTTTGGTTGTTTGAATTTCTAGGTAGTGGATTGATATTTGTTTTGATTTTTGAAGACATTGACTCAATTGTATTTTTTGGGATGATTGTATATTTTGAGATGAAGGATTGCAGGTGTGATGTAAGTGCTGAAAGTTGGAAGAAAATGGCATTGAAAGCAACCTTTACGACCAGGCCTACGAGCCGTAGCCTACATTATGACTCGTAGTCATGTCTCGTAGAGGCTAACAGTGTTTGATTGAAATTGGCACATACATTATGAGCCCATCTTACGATTCGTAGTCCATGCTACGAGTCGTAAGTGGGGTTCGTAATGCCCAGTTATGATTATTAAATTTTTCTAAGTATTGGGGTCTACTACGAAACCACTACCTACGAGTCGTAGGAAGCCCTACGACTGGTAGTCGGGGTCTCATAAAACCGACTCAGTGATTTAAAAGTCGGCCCGATTAGGGTATATTAATGGCCAAAACCATTTTTGATCCTTAATTCCCCCATTCTAAACCCTTATTTCCTCAATACCGATCCCCACAAAATTTTCCCACATTATTCTAATCAATTTCTCGGTTGACCCATGTCATTTTTTGGCAAGCACTGATAAGTAGGGTTTCGACTTGCTCTCCTCTTTCTCATCTCGTTCAACTATTAATTGTCTTCTCTTGAAGTATGTTTTTGTTCAAATTATGCACACAAGCTTCATTATCTTTTGAAATTCTTGGATGATTATGTGTTTGGAATTGGTATTAAAAGTACCCATGAGAAAATTGATGCATAGAAATGAGAATTAGGGTCGGGTCGTTTAAAGTTCCCTAATGTGGTTCTAAATTTTGAAATCACTCTTGTTGGTTGGATGTGATTATGATATCTTGCCATGTTTAGTATTAGTTACGTGTGTGAAATAATTATGTGACGGTTGATTAACTAGAAGACTCGTGGTGGGATTGAAATTTGGCTATGGGTATTACTTTTGGATTGATTATGGTCGTTTGAGAAATTCTTTGTCTATATATACATCTAATCCCCTTGAATTTCTAAGTTTACTTGTTAGTAATATTGTTGTAAGTTTTGGGATTAATGATTCTTTTTGTTGGAAAATTCTCGAATGTGTTGGGAAGTAGATGTTTGCCTGATTGGCTTTGGGATGAAATCTTCGTTTGGGCTTTAGATTGAATTATCATGCTTAGGGTCTTGGGATAATGTTGTGCTTGTTTTATAGTTTGAAAAATTGCTTTGAATGGTGTTTGAACTTGTTGGTTGATTGATTGTGGTTCGAGTGGCAAACTTGAAGACACCACATGTGTCTGAGATTCCCTACTAAGAGGGATGCCTGTAACTCGTAGAAGGACCCACGAGTCATAGTGGCCCCCTCGTAAGGAGTAACAATTACTTGTGGGGCCCTTAACATTTGCCATACGAGACCCACCTATGGGTTATAGTATCCATTACGAACCGTAGTGGGGGTCTCGTGAACATGCCTTATGTTTACCAAAAGTTACGTGGAAATTGGTATGAGCCAGCCTGCGACTCGTAGTCTCCACTATGAGTCGTACGTGTGCCTCGTACCTGTTTCGAGTGTAATTTTTTCTTAGGCACCTTTGGACTACGAGGCCACAGTCACCCTATGAGTCGTATCTGCACCTCGTACCTGCAACTTGCAACTGGTGCAGTGTTGATTGCTTGTGTTTCTCTTTTCATTTCAGTTTCTCTTTGCTTCTTTCTTTGTTTGTGATGATTATTTTAGGGCTGATTATGAATTTATGATGCAATTTTCAGGAACAATGCCCCTGAAAACTATAGGTTCTGCTATAAGAGAATTTAACAGATGATTGAGGGACGAAAATACGGACATGACCAGCCTGAGGGGTCAAGTGAGAAGCACACTACTGACAGTGCCTACCAGTCTAACACAGATGATAATGTAGACTGGACAGAGTCCGATGACGCACCTCAGGATGAAATAGCAGCAGAGTCATAGTTGACCCATCTATCTCTATCATTGATCCTCGTCGTAACCAATGGGGAATCGAGGGAATGCAGAAGATCTATGAAAAGGGACTAGAGCCAAAGGGACAGGGAAAACCTGTCAGACAGTTTCAGGAAAAGTCTCGGCTAAACGACTCAGGGTTGAGTCGAGTTCCTTCTTTAGAGGTAGAGATTGATCAACATAGGCTCTGGTAGTTATCAAAGCGGCTGGGCAAGTATGCCTCACTTGTGGTTAGAGAGTTCTATGCTGTCTGCGCTGCTACCATCCTCCGAGATCTTCCCAAGGGGAAGAAGGTGATAGATCAACCCAAGTTGCACAGGGTCTTGGTTTGAGGTCAGAGGGTAGATATCTCTGAGGAAATCATTCACCGGGTTCAGTTTGGTCCTAACTACAGGGTGCCATAGCACATAATCGAGTACGACAGAAATATAGATGAGATGCGATGTGTTGTGATCGGGAAGAATATTGATTTAAGGACCAAGCTCCTCAGATGGGTGGCGAGCCAGATAGTAGAGGGTGATGTCGAGCCTACATAGGTCACCAACCACGCTGAGCCTATAGTAAAGTCCCACCTCTCTTTTTCAGCTAAATTATGGTGGGGCATTATCCGGTCGCGCATCAGGCCTACATTCATGGATAATGTCATCACCTTGAAGAGGACCATGTTACTAGCAAGTATCTTAGCTGGTTATGAGATCGACTGGGCTTGTGTCATGGTTGAGAAGATTCATGATGTGCTCCGGATGAATAACTCAGTCGCATTCCCTATCTTAATACACAGACTATGCATTAAGGCTGGAGTGCATGTCTCTCTCCACATAGACCCACATGTCGAGGCTCTTCACACCATGGATCCCAAACTTTTTAAGGCTGATGAGAATCTGATGGCCTTTCAGAGAGAAGTTTCTCCTCCCATGCCTGAGACATTTCCTCTCGAGCCAGCTACTGAGGAGTCGACTCCAGTTCCTACAACCTCCACTCCAGTTGCACCAGAGCAGCTCCAGCAGTTGACACTGAGGTGATGCCCTCCACAGATACACCTGTACCAGAGCCATCCGCTTCTCAGGTTACTTCTCCAGACTTACCTATTATGTCTGCTTTTACATTTCAGGCGTTAGTTGCAGGTTGACTAGGACAGAGGCCCAGCTGGCAAAGTTGATGAACCAGATCAAGCCATGGGTTCATCAAACAGTTTAGGCCTCGAAGGAGCGGGCCAAGGCATTCACTCTATCTGCGGTGGACCAGTGCATGCCAGAGTCGATGCTTTTGAGGCTAGGGTCCAGAAGAGGCTTGAGGGAGCTCGCCCTGTAGATTCGGCTGTCGTAAAGCAGGAGTTGGACAAATTCAAGGCCAACTTGATGATATGATTAACAACCCCGATAGTAGCCCTGGAGGAGGCACCTGTGGGTGAGGAATTGATTGATCTATTCGAAGATCACCCACATACTCCTGGGAAGAGGCCTTTGGAGGGTGATGATGCAGATGTGGCCTATAAGAGACCAAGGACTACTGATGAGGAGGCGGAGCTGGAGGAGCAAATCACTGACCTGGTGATAAGAGAGTCTATACAGATGGAGCGACAGAGGTAGGCTCGGGAGCAGCAGAGATTACACGGAGCTAGTACCTCAATTTCAGCTGCAGCCCAGACCTCCCAGGAGGAGAGAGAGCCGTAGGACCAGACTGATACCGGTGCCTGAGCACCATGTGCTTTCTACTTTTGACCCCCATGCTTACTGCTTTTGGGTACTTTGCTCTCGCTACTCTCTTTGGATTCTCTATTTTATGGTTGTTTTTGGATAATTTGATTTTTCATTACTGTTTGGATAATATGTTTTTGTTGGTTTTAATATATATATATATATATACATACACTTTGAGGACAAAATATTTTTTTTGGTGGGGTATGGGAAGTTATGGACTTGAGTGAAGTCTGAGTAGCTTTTAAGTCTATAACTTTCCTATTTTTGATATCCCAAGGTTTTCTTGTCGTATTTCTTTTTCCTTGTGAATGATTTTACTTCATGTTGAACCGACATGTTTTAGGTGTTGTAGATAATTTGTGGATATATGGCGATTAATACTTTTGGCATGTATATAGTTTTGAATGATTTTATTGAACGTGTTGAAAAATGGGTACTTACAAAATTTTTGGGATGGTTAATTATTATTGTAATCTTGCATGTGATTGGTTTGGAAATGTTTGTTCTGATGAAGCAAAGGCAAGTTGATGCTTGAAGCATGACTGTGAGTCTATGTTGATTATGTATGCAATGTCATGTGTGTGTGAGCTAATTTTGTCATATTCATGCATTTAATACTGATTCAGAACTTGCCCTATTACTCTGAGATTGGACTGGAGATTATGTTGATCAAGAAATGATCTTAGGCCGTTGTTCTTTAAATGAGTCCACTTTTGCCTAAATAACTCACCAAATGAAAGAGTTTACCCCTTGTTCTAAATGTTTGAGCCTTGCATGTACCTTTTCCTTCTTGATACCTATCCAGCCTGACCTTGTTTAGTGAAATACTTTGATATTAGCCTTGATCTATCCTTGAACATGTGAATCTTGACTGACGCAAAAAGTCTAAGTTGAGGGTGACTACCAAAAGCGGCTCTAGTTTAGGGAATTAGGCTAATAGTCTAAGTTGAGGTTGGCTAACGTTGTAGTATAGTAGCAAAAACGAGATGATTAGTTAGGAATGAAAGAAAGAATAAAAAATCATGTACTTGGTGAAAGAAAAAGAAGAAAAGTTGCCTTAGAATGAGAAGATTAGCAAAATGACATTCAAAAATATGGCACAAGTTGAAAAATAAAAAGAAAGTACCCTAAAAAGCTTGAAAGTGAAGAATAAATGAGGACAAATTGAAAATGGTTGAGTTATTAAGGCGGAAATATTGAAAAAGTGGTTTAAGGATGACTTTTTCTCACTAATTGCCCAAAAATACCTTACCAAAGCTCCATTGTCTAAGTTGAGGATGTTGATGTGCTATCAAAATACAGCATATTTAATGCCTAAAACAAGGAATTTTGCAACTTTTTAATATGACTTTTAATGTGCTTTATGTTTGTTTTTGCAGAAAATATAGGTTGGCCTGATTTTGAGGAAAAGTAGCATATTTTGTTGAATTTGAAGACCTACGAGACAAACTACGACTTGTAGCCTAAGCTACGAGTAGTATGAGGTAGTCCTAGTGATTAACAGCTTCCAAATATCAAAATTTGAGAAATTGAAGTCAGCCATACGAGCCCAGGACACGAGTCGTAGACTAGACCACAACTCGTAGTATGGATCGTAGCAGTCAAATCAAAAATGCCAAGTGCTTACTACGAAAGCACGATTATGACTCGTAGGTCAACCTACGAGTCGTATTATGAATCGTAACTGCTACCAACCAACTTTTCTTATTTAGTTTTAGGTCCTTTTTATAAATAGTATAAATAGTATAAATAGTTTAAGTTAGGGTTTTAAAATTGGGGATCATAGAGACAATTATTCAGTAGAGATTGTAGAGATTCTTGAGAATATTCCAGAGATCTTTTTCTAGGGTTTAGTGTAGATACTTAGAGTTTTACTTTGTAGACCCAATTTGGGGATTTAAAATCACTTGTAATCAAACTCCATTCTTCAAGCTTGTGATTTCAACATCAAGGTGGTTTTTGTTTTTCAATTTCTTTGGGTAATTTCCCAACCATGTTTATTCTATTCATTGTTTGTGATTTTGCCCAAGCTATGAGTAAATAAACCTCGACAACTTGGGATTGTGGGAACCATGAGTATCTAGCTTCTAATAACCCTGATTATTTGTATTTCTTTAATTGGGTATTTGCATGTATTATCCATTTTCCTTCGGAATGCTTGTTGTTTGGTGGTGGCCAACACCAAACCACACCTAGTGTCATGATCCTGACCAAGGTAGTGATAAATAGGAAAAGGAAATGGGTCACAGGATTCAACTGATGCATTTTTTTCGACCAAGCGTCATGGTGAAATTCGACATTCACCTTTATAAGAGGGCTGGAAGAACCTAAGTTATCGTCCTGCATGTAATGTCTTAATTTGGCTTATATTATCTGAGGTATTTGAGTTAGTTAACCATGGAGAACACAACTCTCAAGTTGCTCCTGAAATTGATTATCTCTTCGTGATTATTAGTATAGTTGTTGTAGTTAATTTATTCCAATTTGCACCCCCCCCCCCGCCGTCATTCTAGAGAATATAGTCGATTGGTACTTGAAATGATTGTTGGCGAGTCAATTTGGTCAAACCCCGTATTCCCTTTGGATTCGACCCTAGCCTCTGGTTAGGTTTATACTTGATAGAGATCGCTTTATTGTTGGAGCGTGAACATCAATGGCTATCTCCAAACCATGCTTAAGATACTTCTGCTCGTGCTTATTCATCTGTCTTGAAACATAGGCAATACACAACTATTTTGCATAAGAGCACATTGTAATCCCACCGTAGAAGCATTAAAAAATATCATGAATCCTTTAGAACTTGATGTAAGACTAATATTAGTGTTGTTGTCAAACATATTTTGAGTTTCTAAAGCTCTTTTTACATTCTTCTGTCCACTGAAAACTTTACCTTTTTCTATGTTAGCTTAGTCAAAAGGACTGTTATTCTAGAGAAATCCTGGACAAAACGTCTATAATAAATTGTCAAACCTAAAAAGCTATAATGATCCTTGTTTTCTCCTGGTTATGAGAATATATTAGAATATCATCAATAAAAACTATCACAAACTTGTCTAAGAATGGCCTGAACACCTTATTCATTATCTATGAATAAAACTGGAGCATTGATTATTCTGAAAAGCATCATAAGAAACTTATAGTGCTCATATTGAATTGTGAATGTTGTCTTAGGAACATCTTCTTCCTTGATTCGAAGTTGATGATAACTAGACCAAAGAACTACATTTGAAAAGTGGGTAGCTCCATGCAATTGGTCAAAAAGGTCTTTTATATGAGGCAAAGGATACTTATTACTTATTGCCAGCTGCCTGTAATCAATGCACATTCTCAGAGACCATCTTTTTTCTTTTTAAACAATATTGATGTACCCCATGGAGCTTTACTTGGTTAGATAAAACACTTATTGAGTAAGTCTTGCAATTATTGCTTTAATTCTTTTTATTCTATTGGTGTCATTCCATATAGAGGTATAGATATTGACAATGTGTCGAGACCTAAATGAATACCAAATTCAATTTCTTGTACCGGAGATAATCCCAGCAATGCTCAAAAAATTTATTCACCACTAGTATCTTCTCTAAACAAAGTGTTCCCTCTTTGGTGTCCTTACAGTAGTTATGAGAGCCATGCAACCATTCTGGAGTAATTTTTTAGCCTTCATGATATAATTTTACCAACCTCTAGGACGTTGCCTCCCTTAAATGTATAAATAGGCTCAATGGGTATCTCAAACTGTCTATCTTCACATAACAATCTATTGTAGCATATAAAGGAAATAATCAGTTTATGCCCATCAATATGTCAAAGTCAATCATATCAAATACAATTAGGTTAGCTAGAGTCTATTCTCAACTGTAATCTAACAATCACGATACACATATTCAATTAGTTGAGAATCTCCCACAGGAGTAGCAACAAGAAAAGGACAATTCAACATTTCTGGCTATCTAACAAACCTCAAAGTAAAGCTTAAGGACACATAGGAGTAGGGAGATCCTAAATCAATCAAAACATGAGTATCAAATGAATAACCTGAAATTATACCTATAACCATTACATTTGAAATCTGAACATCCCGTCTAGTAAGTGCAAAAACTCTTAACTGACCTTTGCCCATAATTTTCTATCCTTGATTTCTAGCAACACGATCTCCAACACCTCGACCTCTATTTCCTGTACCAGTAGTAGCTTAAGCATTATGAGTACTCTGAGTAAGTGCAGTTATTTGAATAGAAGTCTGGGTGGAATTATAAGGAAGTAGAGGGAAATTCCTAGTGTGGTTTCCCAGTTGACCACATCAAAAACACTCTTCTGTCAAAACATGACATTACCCTACATATTATTTGCCACAAGTGTGCCAGGAAAGAGTGGTGGTATACATTTTCCCAAAATTATGATGTCCTTGTAAGGATGGTGATCCCTAAATACTTTATCACTGATATGGCCTATATGTGGATTGTGGAACTATATTGTTCCTTGCCTGAGAGCCTTGTTGTTGTCTTCCTTGATTACCTACTTTGCGATTTGCATTATGTCACAGCAAAAGATCCCTCTATCTTGGCCTTCTTACGGGCATCAAAGGTTATACGTTTCTCATAATCTTTGTTTTCAATCTTTCTTCTTAGATCAATTGCCCCCGAGTAGGTTAAAGTGTTCATATTATAAACCACTACATTGAATAGATGAGCAACCAAACCATTAATGAACATTTGAACTTGATCTTCTTCAATGGACATTAGGCAATGAGCATATTTAGTTAATTTATAGAATTTGGTGTTATAGGTTGACATATCCATATTTGAAGTCTACATTAACCTCTCAAATTAATTTGTATATTTCTGCCTCTGACTTTCAAAAGGAAAATGATCTATGAATAATTTAGTGAACTCAACCCACATTAGTAGTGATGATCCACCAAGTCAACTTCGCAATAAGATCTCTTACCATGTGTTAGTCATTAGAACATCCTGGCACTCATAATACCTTGAGAGTTCCATCTAAAAAACCTTTATGGATCAACTTCACTATCAGAACCAGCGAATTTTGGTGATTTCAGCTTCAAGAATTCCTACAAAGATACCTCTTTATTCCCAAAAGTACAAGCCTGTGTAGGTTCCTAAGGTTGTCCCTATGTCTGAGCAGATACAACATTATGCCGATCCATCCTCTCTTGTCGGTCCATTTTATTCACCGATCCATCCTCTCTTGTCGGTCCATTTTATTGATAAACCCTCTATTACTATTATCTTATCTTTGATGAGGTGGGTTATTTTCGGAGTAACCTCCTTGAAATTCTCATAGTAGTAATGCAGTTCCTAGTGGTGGCACTAGGACTCCTACCTCAACCAGTTTTGTGAGCTCTACCCCTTCCCCTAGTTGTAGAAATTGGCTTCCTAATCGAAGTCAACAATGCTTAAAGAACATTGTCGCCTGGTCATTAAATAATTGAGTTTTCCATCTGATTGACAAAAACTAATGTTTTCAGATGCATCTAATTATCCTAAACGTGATACATACAAGTATGGATAAGAAAGAAGGACAAGAAACATACTGTCACGTCCTTGCAATATTATGATTATAGAAACAACAGACAACATAATCATAATTAAGATTCTATTACTAACTAACTTTGTCAAGACCTAAGGAGTAGTATTCAAAAGTCAAGCCTTACTAGACTTCTACAGAATATCAGACGGTTTCTATTGTTTTTAGGCCTATCCAAAATTTTTACTTGTCTAAAGAATTAGCAGCACAACTACTAAATCTCCAAACCAAGACATAATATCTATTATCGATCTATTCACCACACAATAATAATAATTCATCCACAAACGGAAGGAAGCTTAACACTTGTCATATATCTATAATAACAAAAGAATACTCATGACTCAATTAAAAGAAATAACTATGGAGTAAATTTAAGAATTCAAAGAAAGTCCATACCAAGTAGATAAGAATATTGCCCACACAAACAAGTGTGAGGCTCACCATGGAATATCAACTTGCTACCTCTAATGATTGAAATTCTCACCAAAATGACCTGAATTCTCTATGAAAAAAATATTAGCAAGGAGCAAGACGCTATCTTAGTGAGTTATAATATTTAATCACAATCGTTAAAAATGAGGGGAAAGTTAGAAACATACTAGTAGGGTGATCAAAATCATCAAACAAATGCCTTTTAGATAAAACTGTATGTATAATCCACTTAACCATTACTCAATGTCTCAGTAAAACACTTTCATATAAAATCTTATATATATTTGGGAGGTTTCCAAAGATGAATAATGTGATAGTGGACCCCTCATAAAGGAATCAGATATTCATATCAGTAGGTCCATATTCAAGGGATATCTATAACAGTATGCTAGTTCTACCTTCCCATTAACGATGGCAATATCGGTAATCAATAAATACAAGGTGCACCAGGTCTAATGAATTTGCCGTTAGCTATGGGATCTATCAAGGTCTACTCTCGTTTATACTTATCTTTATAAATAGTAGATACTTGTATGAAAGCATTTTTAAGATAGTACATGACATTTAAATTTTTACCTAAAACATAAAACCTTAATAAAAACAAGCATATAGCAAAATTTCTTGGATAAGCAGAAAACTTTTTTAATAAAGATAATTATGCCTCAAGTAATAGTAAATATCTCTCATAACATTGATAATATCCCAATATCATATCAAGTGAAGGGCTTGTCCCATAGGCAAGTTTCAAACATTTGATAACACATTCACTTTTATAAACATATAGAAATTATGAAAGTTATAAGAATCCAAATTGTGATAAGATTACTACTTATAGTACTCATGTTGAATTACCAAACTCACCGCACTAGAAGTTTGAATGGCTTCCTTCAATCAATCTATAATTATATCATTTTGAACTCAAGTAAATTTCCTTATTCAAACTCTTTCATAAAGAAGTTTTACATACTCAACTCATGAGGTTCTGTGGTGGCCTCTCTAGTTGTTTTAGATGAATCTTCTTATATAGATACTAATGTGCGAAGGTATAAATGCTTGAGAAGTTCTATTTAACCAAGATTGCGAATAAGTCTATCACTTAAGTATTTGAAAAATCTCCAGTAGAAATAGCTGATTCTTCCCAAAAAATTGATTTGCAATTTTTTCTTTAACCAAAAACCAGTCAAAGCATTTTGTTAATTAATAAAAAGGATAAAAGTCTTCAGGATCTAAAAAGCCCAAATAGTATAAAATGAAAACAAAAGCCCCAAAGAAACGGGTCCAATTATCTTTCTAGATCTAGACGCTTCTCTCTTGTCAAAAAGGGAAAGTTTGCTTTCTTTCCCATTCCTATTCCGTTGAGTATATGGGATTTACGCGTGAATCCACTATCAAGAGCATATGCAAATGATGAATTTCAACAATCTCAGGTCCTTCACTTCACGATTGGGCTTGGATCGATTTCATTTGAGAGTCAAAAAACTAACGACGCCATGAAATCAAATCTGGTGAAGACTTCTTCACCCAATCCTTGCGAGTGACCAGTGAGATTCAATTCTAATGTGTGGTATCAACCTTTGCCAGACCAGTTTGCCTTCTTTGCTATTATAATCACTCATATAAGCATCTATTCATCATTCTTTCCATTTTGAATCCACCACAAACTTAGTCTATTTTTTTCCTGTCAATAGGTTGACCCCCAAATGGAGCTAATACCACTGTTTAACATTCAAGATCAGATGTTGTGGTAACCGTTGTTCTTCTTACCTTCGTAGACTGCTATTAGTTCTATGTTCTCCTTGATGGCTGGTATATTATATGTTTTGCATCTTTGCTATCGGTATGTTGCGAATTTGTTGTGCATCTAAGAGTAGTAATGTTCTTCCTTGTTTAGGCACTTGATGGAATATCAAAAAACTTAACTTTTTGTCGTTCCTGCGAAAAAGAAAACATGGTTTGCAAAATAATCGGCAACTTGATTCCCTTCTCTTGTGATGTGTTAATAATCCACTACTCTATGATTCGTCAATGTGTTAATCTTCTTAACCTTTACACGAATAATCCACGGCACCTTCCAAATCCCTGTTATACAATTGAAAATCATTAAACGGTGTCTCCAAAATGACTGATAGCCAATTCATGCTAGCACAGGCTTCAAGTCCTTTCTCTACTGCCCAGATTTCAGCTTTTAAACTGGTTCTCAGCCCAATATCTATGGATTCAACATATAAAAACTCACCCCTCCAATTTCTAACACAAAAACTAGCAACACTTGGGCCTGGATTACCTTTAAAAGGCCCCATCAATATTGCAGTTAAAAACCTTTCTTTAGATAACTTCCAGTCGATTATGCTTGGTACAATAATAGTCTTATACCCCCTCCCTCCGCCCCCCTCCCCCTTCCTAAAGAGAATTTTTTTACTAAATCATTCCAATTTTCTGAAATTCCTTTCAGTCATGGATATTTGAATTTTGCCATCCTTTACAGATTCCTACTCACCTCCACCACCATCTTTTGTGAAGTAAAGTTATATCCATGTTTAACACTATTTCTCCTTTTTTATATCACCCATAATATATGTAACGACCTGGCCCAACACTGCGAGGTATTGTCCACTTTGGACACCGTGGCAACGTGCCACGCATACCCGCACGGATTTGTCCTCTTAGGTTACCCCAAAAGGTGCCTCACAAGTTAGATCCAAGCCTCTACTAATATAGCCCAGTAACTCTCCCTCTTTTTTCGATGTGGGATTCGCCTAAGTGAGCCAAGGCAACGCGCCAAGCACTCTCCTCCCGTAGGGACTCAGCGTCCTCGCTGAGGTTTGCCCCACCACCGTACTAGCAGAGGGTCGGCTCTGATACCAACTGT
>JAPFFP010099853.1:0-19842 GCA_026153255.1 Solanum medicagineum | reverse complement strand
GTGAACACATATTGGAGACTCTTATGATCGGTAAACACATCAACATGAACCCCATACAAGTAATGACGCCAAATTTTCAAAGCAAATACCACGGCGGCCAATTCAAGAACATGGGTAGTATAATTCTTTTCATGCACCTTAAGTTGTCTAGAGACATATGCTATCACCTTACCATTTTGCATTAAAACACAGCCCAAACCAATTCTTGAGGCATCACAATACACAACAAACACTTCCAACCCTTCCGGTAGAGACAAAATGGGAGTGAAGAGAAGCTTATCTTTCAAAGCTTAGAAACTTGTCTCACGTTCATCGGTCCACACAAAATTTGACTTCTTTTGGGTAAACTTAGTCATAGGAGAAGCAACAGAGGAGAAGCCATTCACAAATCTCCGGTAATAACCTGCTAATCCCAAGAAACTTCTAATATCTGATAGATTCAAAGGTCTAGGCAAATTTCTAATCACCTCCGTATTCTTAGGATCCACCTTAATGCCATTACCCGACACCACATGGCCTAGAAAAGCAACCTCTTTCAACCAAAACACACATTTTTCATATTTAACTTACAACTTTTTCTCCCTCAAGATTTGCAACACCACCCTCAAATGATTTACATGCTCCTCCTTACTATGGAAAAGATCAATATATAATCAATAAAAACCACCATAAACAAGTCAAAGTAGGTTTAAAGACCCTATTCATAAGATCCATGAATATAGCCAGTGCATAAGTCAACCGAAAGAACATAACCACAAACTCAAAGTGGCTATACCTTGTCCGGAAGGTCGTCTTGGCAATGCCATACTCCCTCACTTTCACTTGGTGATACCCAGACTGAAGATCAGTCCCAGAGGAGTGACTAGCTCCATGAAGTTGATCACAAAGGTCATCAATCCTTGGTAGAGGGTACTTATTCTTTATGGTGACCCTATTAAGTTGCTGGTAATCAATACACATTCTAAGAGAATCATCCGTTCTTTCAACTCCTTAAACTCTATCAGGGCCAAACGATTTGGGGGAATAAAAAATGGTTGAGTATCGGGAAGGAGGTCTATGCCAAAATTTATTTCCCTTTCGGGAGGAACACCGAGAAAATTTAATACGACATTTTATGGTTTTTAAATTTTTTTATGTTGTTCTTGCAGAAAAGTTAAGTTGACATGATTTTGAAGACAAGTTGCAGATTTTTTCTGAATTATAGGACATACGAGCTCGCCTACGAGTTATAGCCAAACTACGAGTCATACGGTGTGTCGTAGCGAGAAATAGAAACCAAAAACTCAGAAATCTGCTAAGTGGAGGTCAACCCTACGAGGCCATCCTAGGAGTCATAAGTTGCACTACGACTAATATAGGTGGATTCGTAGCAACAATCAGAGAGCCAAAAATGTTAGACCAAAAACTAAAGGCCAAGACTATGAGAGGAACATACGAGTCGTAGCTCAAGTAACGACTCATACCTGTGGGTCATACCAATTCAGTCCAAGATGCCAAGAGCCTGATACGAGACTCTTTCTATGAATCGTAGATCACCCTACTAGTTGTACCTGCAAGGCATACTAGCTGCCAACTGTCTTTTCTATGTTATTTTTAGGGTTTATTTGTAAACACTATAGATACATTTTAGTTTAGTTTTTAGAAGATACAACTTGCCTTTGAGTATTCTCTCAAGAATATTTTTAGGGTTTTAGATTAGTTTATTATTCTCTCTTGGAAAACCCATTTTGGGGATTGCAAATCTTTCTTTATCCTCATTGTTGATCAATCAAGCTTTTGGGTACGCAACTTGTGCTGCCTACACTCTTTAGTGTTTTTGGTAAAACTCTAATTTATGTCTTGTATTTGCATTTTGGTTGTTTTGCCTTAACCATGAGTAGCTAAGCACCCACAACATGGGGTTGTGGGAATCATAGGTAGTTGATTTTAAATAACCTAGGTTTATTGTATTTCTACGATTGGGGTTTGCATGTATTATCTATTTACCTTCATTATGATTGTCATTTGATGGTTACCAACACTGAACCTCGCCTACTATCACTAGCCTGACCAAGGTAGTGACGAATAGGAAAAGAGAAGTAGATGACAGGATTCGATTTATGTGTTCTCGTCTAATCAACCAAACTTGACCAAGGGGAGGTTGATTGGGACAGTTGGTAATGGTTAGTTGGCACACCATGGTGGCCGACCAAGAGCCATGGTGAAATTCGACATTCAACTTCAAAAGACGGCTGAAAGAACCAAAGTTACCATCCTCCGTGCGAATTTCCAATTGTAGTTATGTTACCTAGGGTAATCGGTCAACGAACCATAGTGAACATAATTACCAAGTTATCCCTAAAATTAAGTGTTTCCTTGCATCATAGTTTAGTGTTTATTTTACATTTTTTTGCACAAAACCTCTCCCCTCCCCCCACTATTTAGAGATTTTAGTTATTTACGCTTGAAATGATTAGTAGTGGATTCTTGTAGTCAAGCCCCGTATTTCCTGTGGATTCGACCCTAACCTTTGGTTAGTTTAATTGCTGACAGTGATCGCTTTCTTATTGAGTGTGAACATTTTCAAAAAATTATGGCGTTGATGCCGAGGAATACGGCTAGGCTTGGACTTGAATTTCACAATTAGTTAGTTATTATGTTGATTTCTAGAATCTCTTATATTTTACTTTTATTTTTGTTTTTGTTGTTTGATTTTATTTGCAGGTTGTACTAAGTTGTATGCCTAACAGAAGGAGCCAAGGCAATCCCTTAGCTCCACTCAATTTAGAGATCCATCGACTACTGAGAAGAATAACTCAAGTGAATGAGGATATTGAGGTAGAGCAGGATATGAATATAAATGAGAATATGGGTAGAGAGGAGAATCCACAACCAAGGGGTAACAGGCCACAACTTAGGGACTTCAATGAAAACACTTATGGATTGAATCAATATCGATTGAACCCTAAGGCTATGGATGTTATCGGTGCCATAGTACTGCCTCCTTTGCCGACAATTACTAAGTTCATGGTATTGAGAGGATTGCTCCAAATGCTCCAAAACCGCAGACTATTCATAGGCCTACCTTCAGAGGATCCCCACCGTTATTTTCAAAATGTGGTGTTTGTTTGCAAGAGTTTCATGGGGAAACAAATCATTTCTCATGATGTTGTTAGTTTAAGAGTGTTTCCAGTGTCATTGACTGGCAATGCAGTTGTATGGTTGTCCGAGCTTCCTCCAGGTACTATTACAAGTCAGGCTGAGCTTCAAAGAGTATTTCTTGAAAGATATTTTCCAAGACCTAAGAAATTGAAGCTCAAGGACCAAATCAACAACTTTGAGCAATTGTCGGGTGACTCTATTAACACAACATAGGAGAGGTTTACTAAATGCTTGAGGATGGTCCCCAATCACAAGATGGTTGATGATTCCTTGGTTGAGATTTTCTATCAGGCGCTTGATGAGAATAGTCAAGCTGCGCTGACACAATCATGGGAGGCATGTTCCTTGACCAATGTATTGATAGCCGCAAGGATAGATCAAGTGGTCAAAACAAATAGAGCATGGGGTCAAAGATAGTGAGGTACGATGAAACCTTCTTGTGCATTCAACACCAACAATGAGCAAGCAAAGGTAAACAAAGAGATCATAGAGCAACTTGTTCAACTTCGCACAAGTGTGGACTTGATTTTAAAGCAAAACCACACAAGTGTCAAAGCAGTCACCGACAAACCTCCAAAGGCTCCCATTTATGACGAACCTTTCTTTGATAAAGATGCGTGTTTTGTAAGAAACCAAGTGGCGGGTTTCCGGAACAACCCCCAAGGGTCCATTTCTGACTACTAGAGGCAAGGGTCCGGGAATCAAGGTCGGAACTTCAACCGTGATGGGGTGTATAGAGACAACCAGGGCAGATATTATGAGAGAGAGAGAGAGAATGCTAGATGTCAAATGGGAAAGAAGAGAGGGCTACAAGAATAGTCCGTGTGTGCCACCTTACAACGTGATGCCGGGTCAAGTAACTCAGGATAGAAGAGTTGTTCAAAAAGTTGTTGAAGCGATCCGACCACTACGATGAGACTTTAAAGGGAATGAAAGCGGATATTTCAAGTATTAACCAAAAAATAGAGTCTCACTCGGTGGCGATTAAGCGACTTGAACAACAACTTGGACAAGTTTCTTCACAGTTAAACCAACATCAAAAGGGCACCTTAAAAAGCAATACGATTCAAAATCCTAAAATTGAAGGGCATTGAATGGCGATCATGAGCCAGATTGGAAAGAGCACCGTAGATCCCCCTATGCCGATAATTGTGTATGAAGTTGATTAGAAGGGTCTTGGGGGTGAAGTCATGGTTGAGAGAGATGATCCGATGGTTGTTGCAACGCAACAAGAAGAGGCAAGGGAGTATGGGAAATTGAAATCAATTCCCAAACCCCCTCCTCCTTTCCCTCAAAGGCTTAAGAAAAATGAAGAGGAGGGTAAATTCAAACACTTCCTCTCGATGTTGAAGCAACTCTCCATCAACATTCCCCTTCTAGAATCTTTGGAGAAAATGCCCAGGTATGTTAAGTATATGAAGGATTTGGTGTCCAGGAATGCACTTTGAGCCAAGAGTTCTCACAAGAACTCCAACAATATAGTGCGGTTATGACTAAGTGCCTTGTTATGAAGCAAGAGGAACCCAGTGCATTCACCATCCCTTGTACCATTGGTGATGTTGAGTTCACCCAGAGCATTGTGTGACTTGGGAGCGAGCATCAATCATATGCTTCTTGCTATATTCAAAAAGCTTGGCCTTGGCATTCCCACCTCGATAAGAATGAAGTTGCTTATGGCCGATTGAACCATTAAAATGCTGGAAGGAATCCTTTTCGATGTGCTTGTTAAAGTTCATAAATTCATCTTTCCCGTAGATTTTGTGATCCTTGACTGCGAAGTTGATTTTGAGGTGCCTATCATCTTGGGGATACCATTTTTGCCCACTTGGACAGCCCTAGAAGATATGGATTCGGGACAACTGCGGTTTAGGGTCAATGATGAGAGGTTATATTCGATATTCGCCAATCCATGAAGCATCTGGATGAGTTCAAGAGTGAGGTGTGGACCCTTGATGATAGTTGATGAAGGAAGATGACAAAGTAGAGCTACGACGTTACACAACGCGCTTCTTGGGAGGCACCAAGTATCCTTTATATTTTTGACTAATTTTAAGTTTATTTTGGTTGATTAATTATTATGTAGTGGTTTGATGTTTATGTTGAGTGTTAAGACATTGAATTAGTTATATTATTCTGGACGTTGGAGTATTTTGAGGTTTTGTTTGCAGGAATAAATCAAGAACTGAAGATTTGAAGAAAATAGAACTTAGAGCAACCTCTATGAGCAGGATTACGAATCATAGTCATCACTACAACTCATAGCCATGCCTCACAGAAGGAATTAGTGAGCATCAGATGTTGGCATATATACTACGAGCCAACCTTATAATTTGGTAGGTCTCTTACGAGTCATAAGTGGGGTTCATAGTGCCCAGGTATGAATTTTATCTTTCTAAGTGTTGAGGCTGGCTATGAGGCCAGGACCTACGAGTCATAGGAAGATCTACGACTTGTAGTCGGGGTTTTGTAGCTCCAAATGTAGAATTTTTAAAGTCGGCCCGGTTTGGTATAAAAGGGGTCAAAGTGAATTTTGCCCTCTACAACCCCATTTTCTTGGACTAATTCGTGCAAATTGTTCACTAATTACCCCCCCCCCCCCCCCCCGACTATTTTTATTGACTTTTTAAGTGACCACGTCATTTTTCGACCACTTTTTTGGTAAGCACTACAAGTAGGTTTCAATTCCTCTCTTTTGTCTCACTTTGTCCAAATATCATTTGTCTTCTCTCAAGGTATGTTCTTGGTTAAATGTTCACACAAACTTTATTATTTTCCTTGGACTGTTTTGTGATTGTGTGCAATGATATTGCATGTACTCTGAGTGATTGTTCGTCTAAATGTGAGAACTAGGGCTGCGATTATAATTCCCTATTATTTTTCTAAAATTGCTAAAACACTCTTGTTGGAATATGTAGTGATGGAAATATTGCCATATCTAATTTTGATCATGTTGTGAAATAGTTATATGATATTTGGTTAGCATAGGGTCCATGATAGGGTTGAAATTAGGGTGTAATTGTATGTTTAAAAATGATAAATTGAGATGCCCGTGTGTAGGTTTTTGAACTCTGTTATAACTTTCACATTTTTGTGTTGATATTGATTGTTGTGAGTTTAGGGATCAATTGCTCTTGGGTATTTCGTGATTGTAACTGGGATATATTGTTTAATGGTGGTGAGCCTAAATATATCTTTATGAAGATGAGTTTAGATTTGGGTTCTCATATTTAGGTCTTGGATATGTTTTTTCTCTTACTCTATGTGTAAAGGACTGCTTCAGTGTTGTTTGATTGGGTTGAATAAAGTGTGGTTCTTGTGGCAATGTTGAGGCCATCACTAGTGCCTATTACTTTTTGCTACGAGGGTTCCCTATGACTCGTAGGTAGTCCCACGGGACATAGAGGTCCCTCGTAGGAAGTAGCAGGAACCTATAGGTCCTTGGCATATGCCATACGAGACCTACCTACAAATCATAATGTTCACTGCAAGTCATAGTGGGGAACTCGTGGGAATTCTATAATTTTAATTTGATCACTAGAAACTGGTACGAGCCAGACTACCACTCGTAGGTCCTCCTATGGTCGTACCTATGACTCGTACCTACAGACCTGCAACAGATTCATTGCATTATGGTTATGCTTTCTTCTTTTGGTTTTTTTTACTCTTTGTTTATTCTTCCTTGTGATTTTGATCTATTTCAAACACTACAGTGCTCAAATTATATTTGTGCGTTGACTCTTTAGGTGATATGGTTCCAAAGGCTGGAAAGGAGGCTAATAAAGCTCAATAGAGACAATTAAGAGATGACCCCTCTGATGATGAAACATTTGAGGGCTCTGTGAGAGTCCAATTAGATCTCGAGACAAATGTGCCTTAGACTTGAGCCCGTAATGCACAAATACCAATGGAAGTTACTAGTCCCTCTCAGTCTGAAGAGGAGGGCAATGAAGTCGGGTCGATGATGATGCCTTACTTTCTAAGTTTGGTTCTATTTAGGTATCTCAAGCTCAGCATGAGGATACTGTTCCTCCACAACTAGCTAACTCTGCTTACACTATCACCTCCACAGACCCACAAAACACGAGATGTTATGTCCCAGGGATGAAAGAGATCTATGAAAAAGGACTGGAGCTGAAGAGCCAAGGGAGGCTAGTGAGGAGGTTCTACGAGGAAGAGTGCACCTCCAGCTGCTACCGACTCTAATTTAGTTGCAACAGAACCAACGCCAACTGTGGAGATTGAGTCCACACCATCCTCTAGTACTCTGGTACCAGCAACTTCATTTGAAGTTAATTCTCTTACTTTTATTGTTGCTTTTCAGGTATTATTACATAGGGTGGCTACAGCGGAGTCCAGACTTCAAGATCTATCTGCATGGGTCAGACCTTAGGTTGACCAGACCGTGTGGGACTTCAAGGAGAGGATGAAGTTACTCACCCGTGACCTGGTAGATGAGAGAGTTAGAGCGATGGATGCCCGAGTAAATGCCTTCGAGGCGAGAGTCCAGTGGAGACTTGAGGGAGCTTGGCCTGCTGACATGAGTGCGGTGACTGAGGAGTTGGACAAGTTTAAGGCTGACCTTTTGTAGATATTAGCAGCCCCAGTTGCAGTCCCAGAGATAGCACCGGCTGGTGATGAGGCATTCAATTGGCGAGTCGACCGTCCGGACGTTCGTAAGAAGAGGCCCTTTGAGCATGATGATGATCTAGAGCCGGCTCAAAAACGGCTGAGATCGGAGGAGGAGCCCATACCCTAGGAGGTGGTGCATGAGTCGCTATTGTTGGCGGCTATTCAGCGAGATCAAGAGCAGCACACCCCATATAGAGAGGGTAGTTCTGGTATTGTTGCGGAGGAGATGGTACCTCAGGACCCCACAGATCATCCAGATACCAGTGCTTGATGCACCATGATGTTTGACTTCTTTTGACCCTAGTTCTTATTTTATCATTTTTGATACTTTGCTCTATTGTTAGACAATCTTTTTGCTATGTTGGTTTTCGGATATGTTTAAATATTTTTATGTTTGATGTTATTTTTACTTATATGTTGAATGTTAGTTTTTGGTTTTTAATGAATGTATGTATATTTCTATATTATCGTGTTTTGTCTTCATTTGTGTCTTTACTTTGAGGATAAAATATGCTATTTTTGTGGGGTGTGGGAAGTTATGGATTAAGGTGAAGTCTGAGTAGCCTCAAGTCCATAACTTCCCCTATTTTTGATCGCAAGGTTTTCTTGCCGTGATTCTTTTTCCTTGTGGATGTTTACCTTCTTTTTGAATCGACATGTTTAGGTAGTATAGATAATGTGTAAATTAATAGTAGTGTTATCTGTTGGCACATACATATTGTTTAACTGTGTTTTAAAGTTTTGATGAAAAAATAGGTACCCTCAAATTTTTTGACATTGTGGTTGTTGATGCATTCATACATTTTTGAGTATCTTGCAATGTTTGTTCTGATATTGTAAAGGTAACCTGAGGCTGAAAGCATGACCTGTGAGTCTATACTTGATTGTGGATGCAATGCCATGTGTGTTGTGAACTTATTGCGCTGCATTCATGCATCTTGTATGGACTTATAACTTGCCTTAGTACTTTAATATTGGTTTGGTGATGTGGTGGATATGGAAAGGATCTTAGGCCTCTATTCTTTGAGTGAGCCACTTTTAGCCTAAATTAACCCACCAAATGAGTGAGAGAATCCCTTGTTCCAAATTTTTAAGCTTATCTTTTACTCATTTTTTCTTGACACCTTGCTAGCTTAACCTTGTTTGATGAAATACCTTGATATTGGCCCTGGTCCGTCCTTGGACATGTGAACCTTAATTGAGACTAAAAGCCTAAGTTGAGGGTGGCTACAAGTTGTGGCCCTGATTTGAGGAATAGATATTGTTTACTTCACCTCAGGCTAAATGCCTAAGTTGAGGGTGGCCCTTAGGTGGGTAGTTCGGATGTCAAGAAAGAAATGAAAAGGGTCACCCTCAACTTAGGCTTTTAGCCTCAGGTGAAGTGCACAATATCTATGCCTCAAACCAGGGCCACCAACTGCAGCCACCCTTAACTTAGGCCTTTGGCCTCAATCAAGGTTAACATGTTCAAGGATAGACCAGGGCCAATATCAAAGTATTTTTATCAACCAATGTTAAGTCAGCAGAGTAGAAAGAACGAGTACATGAGAAGCTCAAAAATTTAAAATAAGGGATTTACTCGCTCATTTGGTGGGTCATTTAGGCTAAAGGTGGTTTCACTCATAGAACAAGGGCCTAAGATCCTTTCCATATCCACCACATCACCCAAACCAACCTTAGAGTAACAAGGCAAGTTCGGGGTCCATACAGGATGCATGAATGCAGCAAAATAAGCTCACAACACACATGGCATTGCATCTATAATCAAGTATAAACTCACAGGTCATGCTTTCAGTCTCAGCTTACCTTCACAATATCAAAATAAACATTGCTATATACTCAAAAATGTATGAATGGATCAATAATCACAATCTCAAAAAATTTGAGCGTACCTAATTTTTCATCAAAACTTTAAAAACACATCTAAAAATTATGTATATGCCAATAGATAACACTACTATGAATTTACACATTATCTACACTACCTAAACATGCTGATTTAACAGAACAGTAAACATCAACATGGAAAAAGAATCATGGTAAGAAAACCTTGGGATCAAAAAAAGGGGAAGTTATAGGCTCGAGGCTACTCAGACTTCACCTTAATCCATAACTTCTCACACCCCACCAAAATAGGATACTTTGTCCTCAAAGTAAAAAAAAGAACGAAAAACAAATTCATAACATAGAAATATATATATACATACATTAAAAACCAAAAACTGACATCCAAAATATAAGCAAAAACATGATCCAACATAAGAATATTTAAACACATCCAAAAACTAACATAACAAAAAGATTGTCTAAAAAGAGAACAAAGTATCCAACATAACAAAATAAGAACTGGGGTCAAAAGAAGTCAAACATCATGGTGTATCAAGCATTGGTCTCTGGCTAGTCAGCAGGGTCTTTTGTCGCATCCTCCCTCTATGAAATCTAGGCCCCAACTGCACCTGAGCTACTCTCTCTGTGGGTTTTGCTACTCACGATCTTTCTGAATAGCCGCCATCAGTAGCGACTCTTGCACCACCTCCTCTGGTATGGGTTCTTCTTCCAGTATCGGCCTTTTATGGGTTGGCTTTAGGTCATCCTGCTCAAGGGGCCTCTTCCCACGGATGTCCGTATAGTCGGCTAGCCACTTAAATGCCTCGTCATCAGCCGGTGCCACCTCCCGGGGTACAACAGGAGCTGCCAACATCTGTAATAATTTGGCCTTAAACTTAGCCAACTCCTCAGTCATAGTGCTCATGTCAACTGGCCGAGCTCCGTCAAGTCTTCGCTAGACTCTAGCCCCAAATGCATTAACTCGAGCATCCACTGCTCTGACTCTCTCATCTACCAATGAGCGGGTGAATGTCTTCATCCTCTCCTCGGAGTCCTGTACTGTCTGGTCAACCTAAGGTTTGACCTTTGTAGATGGAGCCTGTAGTCTGGACTCCACCGTAGCCACCCTCGTAATAAAGCCTAAAAAGCAATAGCAAAAGTAGGAGGATCAAACTATAATAAACCTTTTGCTGGTGCCGAAATACTGGAGGATGGTGTGGACTCAATCTCCATAGCTGGCATAGGCTCTGTGGCAACTAAAGTAGTGCCGGTAGTAGCTAGGGGTGCACTGTGAGTCAGAGGCACTACTGGGAATGGATCTGGGATCAGAGGAACTACTCATGGTAAGGCACTGGGTTCTCATCAATATTTATCAGACTGGATCCATGGTGCATGTGGCCTCTACGTGAGGGTCTCGGTGGGGGCTGGTGGGAACACCTGCTGCACTGCATAATCAATGAATTAGAATTGGAAATGGCAGTGAGGTGTTCATCCGAGCCACAACCTCGTGAATTTTCTTAGAAATAATCTGAGCCCAATCTATAGAATAACAAGCTAGAATGCTGGCCAACAACACCGCTCTCTCTAGGGGTGGTCACATTATCCATAAAGGTTGGTCTAATGCGCCAATGGATATTGGACCACAAAACCTTGGCGGGGAATGAGAGGTGGGCTTTCACAATAGGATCTGCATGGTTTGTGACCCACGTCGGCTCGACACCCGCCTCACAAATCTGGCTGATAATCCACTGCAGAAGCTCTGTCCTTTCCTCGATGTCCTTTCCAGTCATCGCTCTCCTCATTTTATCAATATGACCATCGTACTCTATGGTAGACTGAGGTACTCAGTAAATTGGCCCAAACTATACTCGTCGGATCATCTCCTCTGAGATATCAACCTTCATTCCTTGGACTGTCACCACCCGTAGCCTCGGCTGCTCAATCGGCTTTTTATTCTTCGGCAACCCCCGGCAGAGTGTAGCAAGATATGCCGTATAGAACTCACCGACTATGTAAGGCGCATATTTGCCCAACTGCTATGTGGTCCATCTTAGTCCATGCTCATCCAGCCCGACATACATTTAGGGCACTATGTCTAATACGGGGGCGTTTAATCTGGACTCCTCATGAAACTAAAGGATCGGTTTGCCTTTCCCCTTTAGCCCTAACTCCTGGTCTTAAATTTCTTTTATACTTGCAACACACCATCTGTGGTTGGCTGAGGGTTGGGACCGGACCTCCTCTTACCGGTCTTTGGGAGATGCTCTCCGACTTCGACTCTGAACTTGAGTGTGAAGGGGTCATTTGAGGTAGGCTGCTATCCGACCCGTCCCCTTTACCCTGTTGTTCCTCCTCTTCAGACTGGAAGTAACTGCTTACTTCCATGGGCGTTTGTGCTGCAAGCGCCCGAGTCTGGGGTCTATTAGGTTCAGAGTCTACCCTGACTTTGTGGACTTTCAAGATCCCTCAGATTGCTCAATCTCGGAGGATTCATCCATCAACCTCCATTGGACGGTTTGAATTGCCCGTTTGTCTTTTGGGGGCATTTTATCTGCAAACCAACCAAATAGCAACATATAAGTTCAAGATATTTGTTCCGTTAAAACACATAACAAAGAATAAGAAACAAAAATAAATCAAAACAGATAGTCACTGATGCAACTACAGGTTTGCTAATACGAGTCGTAAACTATCCTCGTAGGAACACAAATCCCATAGAAATGCTTTTTGATCTCAGATATGAGGCATAGTTATGACTCGTAGGGGAACCAATTAGTCGTAGTCTTGGCTCATACTAATTTTCAAAATATTTTTCAGAACTCAGATAAGCTTACAAGACCCTCACTATGAGTTATAGCTGGCACTATGAGTCGTATGTGAGTCTCGTATGAGAAACTTGAAGGAACCACATATGATTGATGCTTGCTACGAGGGACCACTATGACTCGTATAGGGACTTACGAGTCATAGGAGTGCCTCGTAGCTGACTGCAGAAGGCATCTGTAGTGCCTAACATTTTCCTGTGTAAAGCACCAACCCAACACACAATTCAGCAGACTTGGCACACAATAATAATATCAAATACTTGGCACATAAGCAAACCCTTTATAACATCATAATTAAGAACGACAATAACCCCTAAGAATCGAAGTCATTTTAATAGTACTTCAAACATACCAAAAAAAAATACTTTCCAATCTCACACACGTGATATCAACAACACATTCAGTAGAAATGCAGTTGTAATTCAGGTCATTTCAATCAAGTCCAATAGAAATGAAATTGTAATTCAGGTCATTTCAATCAAGTCCAATAGGGAAAAGCGTATGAAATAAACCTACACCTCCTAAATTCCAATTTTCGACAACAATGTAGACCATGAGTAGGCACAGTCACACACTATATTCCATGAATCACAATTACCGCATTCACAATCATCCACTCAAAAATTCTAACAATATTCTGATTCAGAACTCAACTCTTCAAAACATAAAAACCCTAGGTTGCAAATCTAGATAAAAAATTACCACATGTCATGTTTATAAATGATTACCCGAAACATATACTCATATAAAGAATAACCTCACCACAAAAGACTATTAAATTTAACAATGGAGCTTACCAATCAATTGGAGAAGTTAACTAACGCAAGGGAAATCAAAAACCACAATGAAAACCCTAGGAATAGTGACTTCACTGGAATCTTCACCGGAAAATAATGTAAGTAGCCGTGGTTATGATCAGAAAAGTGCTTAGGGATTTTTGTTGCTTAGGGATTGATAATGAAGTTTGAGGATCAATTTTTATTTTGACCCCTTTTTAAATGAAACCAGGTCAGAATCTTTAAAACTGCAAATCAGGGCGGCGAAACCCCAATTTCGAGTTGTAGGTTATCCTACGACTCGTCAGTCCTAGTCTCGTAGCAGACCCAACACTTGCAAATATTCAGAATCCATACCTGAATACTATGAATCGTAAGGTTGGCTCGTAGTGTATGTGTCAACATTTGATACTCACTGATTCCCTCTACGATGCATGACTACAAGTTATAGTGAGGACTATGACTTGTAGGCGTGATCGTAGAGGCTGCTCCAAGTGCCATTTTTCAGATCTTCAGTTCTTCTATTTTCAGTTCCAAACCAAATCTCAAAACACAACGATTCCCAAAATATTACAACTATGTCTTTCAACATAAAAACAAACTCACAACTTCTACCTAAGAATCTAAAAAAAACACTTAAAAACAAGCCAAAAATGATCAAGAATGCTTGGGTTGCCTCCCAAGAAGCGCTTTGTTTAATGTTGCGGCTCGACTATGCCATCATGGATAATCAGACTTCTCCATGAGTTCTATCGCTGCTCCTTCTACTCTTTCTTTGTTAATCTTGCACTGCATCTAGTTGCTCAGCAAGCTGCTCCATCCTATCGCCAAGACTTTGCATTGGTATAGTCTGTTGTTCCACTATGTAGTTACATTTGAGGATATGAAACTTTATCTCACGGACAATGAAATCTTGCTCATTCACTTTGATCAGGACTTTTTCAAGTATATGCTCAATCTAGGTTAGTTTATCAGTGATATAATACTGGTATGGTAACCTCGTCCAATATGCAACATTTTCACTTTTGGATTTACTTGAGGCTCCCGTAGATGCACTAGTAGATGGTCCTTCTTGCCCTTGAAGGGGTTAGTAGACTTAGGCAACTGCAGATAACTTGTCCATACTCTCAGTGATCTCATTAAATGGTCGTCTGACGAACTCTCAACAGTCCCGTCAAAGCAATGCGTTAGCCTGCCCTTGTTTCTCAGAGGATAATGCTCAGTAGAAGCTAAGACCATGGTTCTAATTTGCTGCCAAGCACTGGTTGTACCTTTCCCAAGCCACTACCAAAGGTTCTCCTGGTTCTCTTTTGAAACTACAGATGTTATTCTGTAGTTTTTGCTTATTGGACTCCTTATAGAAGTTCATGAGGAAGACTCTCTGTACTTCCCCCAGTTAGAGCAAACATCGTGTAGGAGAATTAACCACCATTCCGCAGCTTCACTCTGAGGATTCATGGGGAAAACCTGAAGAGCCATATGGCCTCCCAAGCAGGATGTCCCCAAGGACCCCCCTCAATGTTTGAGTGAAATTCTATAGATGGGCTTGGGGATCTTCAGACTCTTGCCCATAAAATATAGCTCGCCTCTACAAAGTTTCCAACAAGTCATTTTCAATGTCAAACTTTTTCTCAGTCATATTGCCAGCCAACCTGGCTCTAAAATCAACTAACAAAAACAAACAGAAAAAGTAAAATATAGGAGAGGAAAGAAATCAACACTAGAACTAACTAACAGTAAAATCAAATCAAAACCTAGCCGTATTCCCCAGCAATGGCGCCATAATTTTTGACATCCTGATGTTCACGCTCCAATAAGAAAGCGATAATTGTTAGCAATTAACCTAGCTGAAGGTTAGGATCGAATCCACGGGGAATACAGGGCTTGACTACAAGATTTCACTACTAATCATTTCAAGCATCAATAACTAAAATCTCTAAATGGGAGGGGGGGTATGTGATTCAAAAACAAAAGTAAAATAACGACTATACTACTACACGGGAAAACACTCAATTTTAGGAACAACTTGGGAATTGTGTTCCCCATGGTTCATCAACTTGATTACCTTAGGTAACATAACCACAATTAAAGAGTAGCATGCAAGACCGTAACTTAAGTTCTTCCAATCCTCTTATAAAGGTGAAGGTCGAATTTCACTATGATGCTTGGTCGGCAACCATGGTGTGCCGAATAACCATTACCAATTGTCCTATTCAATCTCCCCTTGGTAAAGTTCTGTTGATTAGATGAGAAGACATCAATTGAATACTGCCATCTACTTCCCTTTTCCTATTTGTCACTACCTTGGTTTGGATCGTGATAATAGGCGGGGTTTGGTGTTGGCCACCACCAAACAACAATCATAAAGAATAGAAATAGACAATACATGCAAAACTCCAATAACAGAAATGCAATAAACCTAGGTTATCTCATGCCAACTATCCATGGTTCCCACAACCCCAAGTTGTGGGTGCTTAGCTACTCATGGCTAAGGCAAAACAAGCAAAAATGCACATACAAGACAAAAATGAGAGTTTTACCAATAACAACGAAGAATGTAAGCACCACAAGTTGCAAACCCAAAAGCTTGATTGATCAATAATGAGTACAAAGCAAGATTGCACACCCCAAAATGGGTTTTCCAAGAGAAAACAATATCTAATCTAAAAACCTAAGAAAAGTATCAAAAGATAATTGTCAAATGTCTCCTGGTCGAACTCCATTTTAGAACCATAACATAAACTGTATATAGTATTTATAAAATAACCCTATTACTTATACAGAAAAGAAAGTTGGCAGCTGGTAAGTCTCGCAGGTATGACTCGTAATATGACCTACAAGTCATAGTCGGGGTGTCGTATTAGGTTCTTGGCATCTTGGACTAAACTAGTATGACCCATAGGTACGAGTCATTGCTTGAGCTACGACTCAAATGTTTCTCTCGTAGTCTTGGTATTTAGGTTTTGGTCGAACATTTTGGCTCTCTGATTCCTGTTACGAGTTCACCTATACGAGTCATAGTGAAACTTACGACTCAAAAAATGGCCTCGTAGGGGTGACCTCCACTTAGTAGATTTTTGAATTTTCGGTCTCTATTTCTTACTACGACACACCCCACGAATAGTCTTGGGCTACAATTCGTAAGTGTTCTAGTATGTCCTAAGCTTCAGCAAAACTTGGAACTTTTCTTCAAAATCATGCCAACCTAACTTTTCTACAAAAAGAACACAAAAACACATAAAAACCATAAAAAGTCGAATTAAGAACTAACAAAATCCCTTTTTTTAGGCATCGAATGGGTTGTATTTTGGCAGCACATAAAGAGTGCCTCCTCATTCTCTGAATTCTAAATGCTTTTTGAGTGAGTATGAGAAACTTCTTTCCAGTGAGGGCATTTGCACTACTTGAGTAGCATATGACTATACCAGCAATTGTGGACGATTGATGCTCCTTAGCTTGTCATAGTTAGATTGCCAGGTATCTCATTATATTATAGTTTTTCTTAATAACTTTACAATCCTGATTTGAAAATGGTAGTTCGGTACCCTAATCAAAGTAGTTGTTGTGTATGCCATTAGTGTAGCTACTATGTATTTCTCATTATCTGCTTAGATTAAGTAGTTGCTTGAGGACAAGTGACAATTATAAGTTGAGGGTATCGATGTGCTGTCAAAATACAACACATTTAATGCCCAAAACAAGGGATTTTATGAGTTCTTTATTTGTCTTTTTATGATTTTTATGTGTTTTTGTGTTGTTCTTGAAGAAAAGTTAGGTACGCATGATTTTGAAGAAAAGTTGCAGATTTTTACTGAATCATAGAACATACGAGCTCAACTACGAGTTGTAGCCCACGCTATGAGTCGTAGGGTGTGTCACAGCAAGAAACATAGACGAAAAACTCAGAAATCTGCTACGTGGAGGTCAACCCTATGAGGCCATCCTATGAGTCGTAAGTGGCACTACGACTCGTATAGGTGGACTCATACCAAGAATCAGAGAGCCAAAATGTTGGACCAAAAAGTGAAGGCCAAGACTACAAGAGGAACATACGAGTCGTGGCTCAAGCAATGAATAGTACCTGTGGGTCGTACTAGTTCAGTGCAAGATGCCAAGAGCCTGATACGAGACAACATCTACGACTCATAAGTCACCCTATGAGTTGTACCTGCAAGGTGTACCAACTGTGAGCTGTCTTTTCTATATTATTTTTAGGGTTTATTTATAAACATTATAGATACAGTTTAGTTCGGTTTGTAGAAGAGATTCTAGATTTTTTAGAAGATAGAACTTGCCTTTGAATATTCTCTCCAGAATATTTTTGGGTTTTAGATTAGTTTATTATTCTCTCTTGGAAAACCTATTTTCGGGATTGCAAATCTTGCTTTATACTCATTGTTGATCCATCAAGCTTTTGGGTTTAAAACTTGTGGTGCCTACACTCTTCTGTGTTTTTGGTAAAACTCTCATTTATGTCTTGTGTTTGCATTTTTGCTTGTTTTGCCTTAGCCATGAGTAGCTAAGCACCCACAACTTGGGGTTGTGGGAATCATGTGTAATTGATTTGAAATATCCTAGGTTTATTGCATTTCTACAATTGGGGTTTGTATGTATTGTCTATTTTCCTTCATTATGATTGTCGTTTGGTGGTGGCCAACACTAAACACCGCCTACTATAACTAGCCCAACTAAGCTAGTGATGAATTGTGTGACATCCCATAAATCCATGCTCTTATGTACCCATATTTAAAGCATCATTCGTTTAGTTGGAGAGTGTATTAGGTTCATGGGAGACTCCTAGTACCTAAACGAGTTCAAGACTTCCCTAAGAGTTGAGTTTTCGGTGATGGTTCATGCAAGATTCAACTTTAAACTAGCATAACTTTTAGCATACTTGGAACAGGGTGGCCCACAATATTTCAAACGAAAGCCATTTGAGTTATCTTTCTAACGTACTTTGTTTCACCTCATTTAGAGTTTAGAGTCAAAAGTTATGGCCATTTTACTGAAGACTGCCAATGCAGAGTTGCACTACGAACGCACAGTTACCAGTCGTAGGTCGGGGTACGACTCGTAGGTCAGGCTCGTACCAATTTCTAGAGACTTTGAAATTGAGCCTAAGGGTCATGTGAAGGGTCCTACGAGTCATAGTGCTACCTACGGGTCGTAATGGGCCCGTAACATCCATTAGACATCTTTCTAGGAAGGGTTATTTTGGTCCTTTCCCAGCCTTTCTAAGCTCTAGATTGACGATTTTATGCTCATTCAAGGTCCCAAAACCCTTAAGTTTTTCATTGTATTGATAAAATACTCTCTCAAACCTTTATACTAATATTTCACTCCAAAATCAAGTGGCCAAATCTCTTTCGGATCTAAGGATTTTCTTCAAGCTTCAAGCCTCCATTTTCAATTTTCATCAAGAACTTCTCCAAAGCTAAGGAACTGGAGCTCCATTTGGTCGTCATCCTCCCCACGTGGCTAGTGATATCCTATCAAGCTAGTTGGTAAGTCCTCATGTTTGGGGGAGATATTTATGTTCTTTTTCTATGTATCTAAGAATATCTTTCCTTTTTGTTATACTTGACTATAAGGGTGAGCCCAGTTGCTTGTCTTAGCCACCGCTAAGTTCTATGTTAGAGGTGTTGTTGGACAAAAGTATGTATTATGCTCGAGCTTTGATGATATGGTATCCAAGATATTTAAATATGATTTTCTCTCCCTTAGTCCCAATTCCCCTTGCTTATATTTCGTCTAAGGATGTGTGATGATATGCTATGAGGATTGTTTGGGTTACTTCGGGTTCCCTATTCGCCGGTCACGTCTAGGCCTAGGTTTAGGTCATGATAAAGATGGTATCAGAGTACTAGGTTGATAGATCCTTGGAGTCCAACACACTGCATTGATTAGAGTCTTATTCATGGCTGTGTTGTGCAACACAATTATGAATATGAGGCTATGAGACGTTTCAAGAAATGTTTCCCTTCTTCATGGTTTATGTTGTGCTTTAGAAGTGAGATAGGGCTTTCCCCTCTAACGAATGTTCTTTGCTCTTCTTGTTGATCATGCCGCTTCAAAGAGGGAGGCAAAGGAAGGTAAGTTGAAGGTTTTGATTTTGATGGATTCGGGTTCCTCTATTCCTTTCATTATTACTTTTGTTGGCTAGTGGGCTTCTAGTGGGCCCTGAGTTGTTATGTGAACCTTTGGTGTCTGCCCACCTTGTTGAGTCTATTGTTGTTGGAAAGTTCATAGGTATTGTTCCTTGTTCATATTACATTAAGTCTTGCCTTGTGACTCATTGGATTTGATGTAGTGGATTTGATGTTATACTTGGGATAGAATAGTTTCATGCATGTTATGACTCCCTGGATGGTAGGTCCTGTAGATTTAGTTTTCGACTCCCTAATGAACCCGTCTTTAAGTGGTAGGTTGTCAAGTGGTAGTAAAGGAGCTAGGTCCGTTCTTGTCTTAAGGTTCAATTGATCTGTAAGGATTGCCCTATGTTCTTATGGCATAGAATTCTTATCTTGTCATCTTGGTTGAACTTAGCTTGATGTGTTGGAGTTCTTCGGGTAGTTTGGGCTACTTGCATAGCATGCTTCCAATGAGTGTAGAACCCGTAAGGTTGTAATAAGATGGTTGAGGAT
>JAPFFP010099816.1:0-19844 GCA_026153255.1 Solanum medicagineum | reverse complement strand
CCATAGTCCTCAATCAATCAGCCCACAAGTTCCAATTACGAGCACAATTACGATATCACACAAGAACTCACTTTCGCAGACTGTAAAAGTGGTGAAGTAGCTAAGTTACATCACTAACAAACTAAACCTTGTTAAAAACATAATTCTTACTTCATAATTCACCCAACCAAGAAGAGAAAATCCTCTTGAACAGCAAGAAAAGTTTACAACAATCCTTAGGACACATGTTGTCCAAAATTTCAACACAACATAACTAGCATATACTTCTTGGTTGTCACGGGATAAGTATAAAAAATACATGGATATTTCCACTTACCTTAGCCTTTAAGGTTCAGGTTTCCTTCAAGAACCCTAGAGTTGTGTAGGCTGCCTTGTGAGGTGAAATAAAGAGAAAACAGAAGTCTTTAGGAAAGCTGAAAAATTGTCTCAAGTGAAAATGAATTAAGGAGTTGTTTTAAGCCCTTTTTAAAGAGTCTCTTGGCTGACTTTATTTAGATATTTTGACCACATAATACCACATATTATTAAGCTGGTGAGGCAGCAGCTTGGCCCTCACACTTGGGCCTAAATGGGTCTCAAAGTTGATGGGCCTTGGCTGCCCATTTTCAAAATTCCTCTTCACTTAATTTGGGCGCAATTAGCCAAGTGGGTTATGGTGTACTTGGGCCGTTTTTATTATTCATATTGGGCTGAAAATAAAGTCCATTTATGATGCTAAAACATGGGCTAAAGTTACACCCTTAACACGGAATTTATTCGTAATCGGACTTGGACAAATCGGCGTCGGGCCTCCTCTCTGTTTAGCTAGCAAATTTAAGCTAAGCAAGTAGGTGACTCACCTACGAGCTTCTTAAGTCCTACGAGTACCTCAATTTTCTCACTTTGTTTAGGGCTGTGATCTCCTCAATTTGACACAAAACATGTATACACTCGACCCTCTTAAGCGTTATGCACATATCGCCCTATAACATGATATTCAAGCACTTTTAGAAATTGGCGCTAATTTGAAAAGCCATATCATGTTTCATTTGCAGCATAACACTAGTATTGTATGATGTGGGGTGTTACAATTTCGATCACTATTTGTAAGGGGTTTTTGTTGATGTGTTTACCGACCACAAGAGTCTCCAATATGTGTTCACCTAAAAAGATCTTAATTTGTGATAAAGAAGGTGGTTAGGGCTCCTTAAGGATTATGACATGAGTATACATTATCATCCAAGCAAGGGTAATGTTGTGGCCGATGCTCTAAGTAGAGTGTCCATGGATAGCCTAGCTCATATTGATGTTGGTGGCAAGGAGGTGGCTAGAGAAGTTCACCGGTTGGCAAGGTTAGGGGTTAGGTTGTACTAAGTTGAAAATGGTAGTGTAGTGGTTGTTGATGGTTCTAAATCTTCTTTGATTGTGGAAGTCAAGTCAAAAAAAGACCTTGACCCTGCCATGCTAGAGTTGAAGGCCTTGGTGAAGGATGGTAAAGTGGAGATTTTCTCACAAGCGGGAGATGGCGCACTTAGGTACCAAGGTAGGGTGTGTGTACCTAATGTTGATGAATTGAGAGAGTTAATTTTGAAGGATTCCCATAATTCATCTTTTTTGATTCACCACGGTTCCACAGAGATATATAAAGACTTGAGGGAGATATATTGGTGGGGTGGTATGAAGAGACATATTGCCAAGTTCGTATCCGGTTGTCACAATTGTCAACAAGTGAAGGCAGAACATCAAAGGCCAGGTGGCCTAGCCCAAGACATAGAGATTCCTACTTGGAAGTGGGAAGAGTGTCATGACCCAAGCCTAGGGCCTAGACGTGACACATCAAATGGGGAACGCAAAGGAACCCCAAACAAGCCTCCTAATATATCAATCACAAATCTTTGGTCGCGTAAGAAAAACAACAACAACAAGAGATATAATTAAGGGGAAAAGGGGGCTAAGGGATGTCCTTGATGATCATAGGAAACTCAAGAGTCAAGTTCAGCATAAATACATCAATTTTTCCATCAACACCTCTAACATAGATTGGGACGGGGCCAAGACACTTTATGGGCTAACCTTCATAGTATCAAGTGTTTAACATAATAGACAAGTAGTAAGAGTAGCATAGCTAGTGTCCCTGGACTTGAGGACTTACCAAAGCTTATCTCCAAAGCATCGAACTAGCCACATGGAGGATGATCGAGAGGTTCTCCGGTTCCTACATGGTAACATCATTAAGGCATAGAGTATGCATTAGTACATTTGAATGTACTAAGTATATAGGATGCAATGCAACAAGACATAGCCAACATATTCAAAATGCATAATCATAAACAACGGATAAATATTATATCAATATGAAATGCATGATCAATGCTTGAAGTAAAACATGCTTGCAAATTAAACACTTGTATAGAACATAATACATGTGTTGGAATAGACCATAATCATAGACCAAGCAAGTTATTACTTGGAATTCAAGGCATGTCACCCCTTTGGGAGGTGATTGAGGTATCTACCCGTCGATGTGGTAGTACGGGCATGTCATTTCCCGACAATGTGGTCAAGGTACTCCCCATCAACTTTGTAATATGAGCATGTCACCCCCCAACAAGGTGGTCAAGGTACATAGCCCTCAATGTGGTAGTATGGGAATGTCACCCCACGATAAGGTGGTCAAGGTACATACCTCTGAACATGGTAGTACGGGAATGTCACCCTCCCGACAAGGTGTTTGAAGCATGACACTCCCTCAACAAGGTGATTGGGCATGGCACCCCCAACAAGGTGTGGTCAACTTGAAACACTATAGATACTTCTTATAAAAACAATGCATACATACAATCTCTTAATCATCATAAAGTCACTTGACTTATAAACCATGTAGTAGACCATCAATCACTTGAGATTCGTTGTCAAGACATTTTGTCAAACACTTGGTGGGTGTGTAATGCTAGTTCAAAGTCATGCAATTTAAGAGTGAAATAATATGAGAAAGCTCAATCTAAATCAACCCACCAACATATAGTAAAACCATTATGTAAGATACCTTGAAATCACTCATCAAATCTCATGATAGATCATAGTTTCATAGCTCAAAACATGCATAGTCACAATAGACAAACCATCTCATAGTATAAGCTTGAAATAGGTAGACATGTGTTTCCAATCAACATGATACAAAACCCAAACATAATTTATAATCATAATCCATAATAAGCAATACCCATAAGTAATATACCTTGAAAACATGCAATTTACATAAAAAGGGAAATTGGACTCCATGGGTGAAAGGACCCAATGGATAAAACCCACATACTTCAAACTTGGGTTTTCTTGATGTAGACTTGAAGGAGACTTGAAGCTAGAATGGAGTCCGTGAGATCTAGAATCAAGCTTAGGACACTTGAATTTGGATTAAATACTTGGTTATGTCTAGGAGAGGGTTTAGAGAGGGTCTTGAGTCATATAGAGTTGAAAAATTGCTATGTAGAGGTGTTGTTACACATAAATGGGCATGGGGCCAAGATCCCAATGGCTTAGGCCAAAACAGGAAAATTAAGGAAGTGATAACACTACTCTGCGACAAGTCCGCATCTTAGAGCCAACGTGAATGCCCACTATTTTGCAAAAAGTTGGCAAAATTCATTTTTCGCTACGAGTCTTCTATAATCGGGGTTATATCCATTTCCCACTCAATTTTGCCCCTAATCAAGAATATGAATTCAGATTTTCGATATCACACATGGATTTATAGATATATGAAATTACAATTATGGGCATTTCTGAGGCACATTTCTAGGGGTTTTCAATATGTCTCTCTTAGGAACATTCGTCCCAAAATGTCCAAGAAACGTACATAAGAGAACTAATCATGAAGATTTCAGCCTGACATGAATACAACAATTACACTTAAACATCATTTTTGAAAAATGTCAACATAAACATCAAAATCATCATAAACTTATTACCATAAAAATGAATGCATGCAACATATATGATGCCTGAAACTTAGGACTTGGAATCACTTAAGGGACTTAAATTAGTACCTTTGACTTGAGTAGAATGGAAAAAATATGGATATCACTTTCTCATGTCTGCCTCGGCTTCCGATGTGCCACTTTCAACTTGTTGGTTCCTCCAAAGAACCTTGACGAACTCTACATCCTTGTTTCACAACCTCTTCACTTGCCTATCCAAAATATCCACCTAAATCTCTTCATAAGTCAAATTATCTTCTACAACAGACACAACATCTAAGGGCACTATAGCACTAGGGTCGCATAATGTTCACGCTACACAGTTAAGCGGTCGCTATCAATTATAAACCTAACAAGATGCTAGGGTCGAATCCGCAAGGAATATGGGGTTTGACCAAATTAACTCACCAACAATCATTTCAAGTACCAATCGAGTATATTCTCTTGAATGGGTATGGAGGGGTTTGAAAATTAGCGTGAAATAATTATAAAAACTATACTAATAATCATGAAGAGACAATCAATTTGAGCGTTAACTTGGAAATTGTGTTCCCCATGATTCTCTAACTCAAATACCCCGAATAACAAAACCACAATCGGGACATAACATGCAAAACGGTAATTTAGGTTCTTCCAACCCTCTTGTAAAGGTGAAGGTCGAATTTCACCAATTCACATGGTCGGCAACCATGGTGTGCCAACAAACCGTTATCCATTGTCCCAGTCAACCTTTCCTTGGTCGGGTTTGGTTGATTAGACGAGAACACATCTATCGAATCTTGTTACCCATTTCCTTTTCCTATTTATCACTACCTTGGTCGGGATCATGACATTAGGCGGGGTTCGGTGTTGGCCACCACCAAACAACAAGCAACCTAAAGGAAAATGGATAATATATGCAAATAACCAATTAAAGAAATGCAAATAATTCGGGTTATCTCAAGCTAGCTACTCATAGTTCCCACAACCCCAAGTTGGGGGGAGGGGGGTTTAGGTACTCATGGCTAGGGCAAAATCAAAAACAATGAATAATATAGACATAGTTGAGAGATTACCCAAAGGAAATGAAGAACAATAAACTACCTTTAATTTTGGATTCACAAGCTTGAATAATGGAGTTAAAACATAAGTCATTCCAATCCTCAAATTGGGTCGTCAAAGTGAAAACCTAAGTATCTACACTAAACCCTAGAGAAATGCTCTCTACAAAAGATACTGAATGCTCTACAATCTGATTCTCCTATTAAAACTCTAACATAAACTATTTATACTATTAACAATAAGGACCTCAAAATAAATAAGAAAAGTTGGTCGGTAGCAATTATGGTTCGTAAGTACAACTCATAGGGTGACCTACAAGTCATAAACTGGCTTTCGTAGTCAGCACTTGGCATTTTTAATTTAACTGCTACAGTCCATACTACGATACATGGTTTGGTCTACAACTCGTACCTTGGGCTCATGCGGCTAAACTTCAATTTCTCAGATTTTGATTCTTGAAAGCTGTTAATCACTACGGTCGTCCGCTATGACTCATAGCTTTGGCTACGACTCTTAATGGGTCTCGTAGGTCCTCAAATTCAACAAAATCTGCTGCTTTTCCACAAGATTAATCCACCTCTATTTTTCTGCAAAAACAAACACAAAACAAATAAAAAGCATAAAATGTCACATTAAGAACTTGCAAAATTCCTTGTTTTAGGCATAAAAAAATGTGCTATATTTTGACAGCACATCACCACCCTTAACTTAGAACTGTTCCTTGTCCTCAAGCGGTGACTCGATTTAAATTGACAAAAGCAATACATAGCAATCATTCTAATGGCATACACTTGTCTCAATTTCAATTCTGGTACCCAAACTAGCATTTTCAAAACCTAATTGTATGGCTACAAAACAAACCAAGGTGCATTGATACATTTGACAATCCAACTATGACAAGCTAAGGAATCTAACTGTACACAATCACTAAACAAGTCATATGCTAACCATGCAGGGCAAATGTCCTCAAAGAAATAAGTCCCTCTATTTAACTCAATAAGCTATCAAAGAAGATTGAGGGACTGTGCAAGCTTACTCACTCTCGTAAATGAGATTCATGCATGATAAACAACACCATAGGCTTGCCTATATACTCAGACTTTAGATTGTTGACTAGTTGGGTACAGATAACTTTAGGACTTCATAGGCTTGTAACGTAGGCTCATGGGGCTTTGGCAAGGTACTTTTGGGCAAATAGTGACTAATAGCCATCCTTGAACCCCGTTCTTCAACATTCTCACTTTGACAACTTAATCATTTTCACTTTGTCCTCATTCTTCATTTTCAAGATTTTTTGGGTACTTCCTTTACATCTTTTAGCTTGTGCATTATTTTTTAACTCATTTTTGTTTTCTTCTCATTCTAAGGCAAGTTTTCTTCTTTTTCTCTCACTCGGCACATGATTTTCCACTCTTTTTTCCATTCCCAACTAATCACCTTATTTTTTCTACTATACCATAGCATTAGCCAGCCTCAATTTAAGCTTTTAGCCTGAGGTAAAGTACACAATATTCATTCCCTAAACAATAGCCACTTTTTGTAGCCATCCTTAACATAGGCTTTTTGCCTCAATCAAGGTTTAAATGTTCAAGAATGGACCAGGGCCAATATTAAAGTATTTCACTAGACAAGGTTAGGTTAGCTAGGTATCAAGAAAGAAATAGTACATGTAAGGCTCAAACATTCGGAGCAATGGGTAAACTCTTTCATTTGGTAAGTCATTTAGGAAAAAGTGGACTAATTTAAAGAACAACGGCCTAAGATCTCTTCCTAATCAACAAAATCATCAGTCCAAATCAGAGTAAAAAGGAACGTTCTGAATCAGTATATAAAGCATGAATATAAGGAAATTCACTCATAAACACATGTCACTGCATACATAACCAACATAGACTCTCGGATTATGCTTCTAGTATTAACTTGCCTTTGCTCCATCAGAACAAACATTGTCAAACAAATCATTCATGCAAGATCACAAGTATAACCAACACTCACCAAAAAATTTTTGGGTACCCATTTTTCAACACATTCAATAAAATCATTCAAGACCATATACATGCAAAAAGTATTAATCGCCATATATCCACCAATTATCTATAACACCTAAAACATGTCAGTTTAACATAAAGTAAAATCATCCATAAGGAAAACAAAACATGGCAAGAAAACCTTGGTATATCAAAAATAGGATAGTTATGGACTAAAGGCTACTCAGACTTCACCCTAGTCCATAACTTCTCATACCCCACAAGAAAGAAATACTTTGTCCTTACAGTAAATATATATACATATATAAAACATAAATAGAAACATACCATCCAAAACAATAATAAAAACCAACTATCCAAAAACCATAGTAAAAACAAATTATCCAGAAAAATAACAGTAATGAGAACAAAGTATCCAAAAGTAGTAGCAAGAACATGGGTCAAAATTATCAAATATCCATGTGGTGCTTACGCATTGGCATCAATGTTGTCCTGGGGGGCTCTCTCCTCGGGGGTAGTTTGGACTGCAGCTGAACTCGATGTAATGGCTCCATGTAATCTCTGTTGTTCCCAAGCCTGCTTCTGCTACTCTGTCTGTATAGACTCTCTCATCACTAGATCAGTAATATGCTCCTCCAGCTCCGCCTCCAAGCAGGAACTAGACTCAACCCTAAGTTATTTAACCAGGACTCTTCATGAAATTTTCTGACCAGCTTCCTTGTCCCTTTGGCTCTAGTCCCTTATCATATATCTCTTTCATTCTCTCAATTGGCCATCGTGGATGATGCGGATCCTGGGCTGAGATGGATGGGTTGACCGCGAAATGGGATGTCGATATGTCCTCCTGAGGCCTGGTGTCTGACTCGAAACCATCCTCACTTCCCTCTTTTGTACCCTCCTCGTTAGACTGGGATTTACTCTCAACTACTATCGGTGTTAGTGAGGCCCTAGCTCTCGTTTGAGGCACATTTTTCGCAGGGTTTACTTGTACATTAAACTCCTCATTAGACCCATCAAATTACTCACTGCCCGAGTCTTTGTCTAATAGCCATTATAAATGAAATTTGCATTACAAACCAACAATGAGCTCCAAACGAACATCACGAACAAAAAAAGGAATTAGAAGAAAAAAAAAGAAAATACACAAAAAAATCAACACTATACCGGTTGCAGGTTGTAGGTACGAGGTCCAGGTACGACTCTTAGGGTGGCTTATGAGTCATATTGTGGACTCGTAGTCTAAAGGTGCCCGAGAAAAAATCAAACTTGAAATAGGTACAAGGCACAGGTACGACTCGCAGTGGAGATAATGAGTCGTACGTTGGCTAGTATCAATTTGTAGTATCATTTTAAACACAACGCATGTTCACGAGACCCTCACTACGGTTCGTAGTGGACACTAAAACCCAGAGATGGGTCTCGTATGGCAAGTTTTAAGGGAAAATAGTTAATTGTTATTTCTTATGAGGGGCTACTACAAGTCATAGGTCCTTCTACCACTCGTAGCTAGCCATAGTAGCAGGGAACATCAGACACCTGTGGTGTGTTCAACATCACATGAACCAAAATCAACTTTAATATAATTCATACAACATTCAAAGGAATTTTTCAATCTATATAACAGGCACAACAACATTCGTACGACCCTAAGCATGATAATTCAGTTTAACATCAAAGCTAAAATCATTCCCACTAGCAAACAGTCAAGCATCAATCCCAATCATTCAAGATTCACCCATAGCATCATTTTCCGAACATGAGATAATAGAATCAAGCATGCACATGATTGTTCAATGAATTTGGGTTCAAACAAAACACATAATGAACTCACTACATTCATCATGTTCAACACAACCCTTATGACCAAAATTCTAAGTCATGCTACCATGATTTAACCAATGATTCAACCATTAAAAACTAATTTCGATCATGAAATCAATAACACATGGTGAAACCTGATTATACACTCAAGCAACCAAGGCAATTTCACACTTTAGGATAGCCTTAGAGAATTCTAATCGACAATAATCCTATTCCTCATTCACATGGACAAATATTTCTAATGGGTATTTTTAATACCAATTTCGAACACACAATTATCCAAGAATTTCAAAAGATAATAAAGTTTGTATGCAAAATTTAACCAAGAACATACCTCAAGAGAAAACAATTAACAGTTGAACAAGATGAGAAAGAGAAGAGGATGCTGAAACCCTAATTATTGATGCTTGGCACAAAATTTGCCGGAAAATGATGCGGGTCAGTTAGGAAATTGATCAGAACAGTGGGGGAAATATTTTTGGGAACAATTAGGGGGAAAGTAAGGGTTTAAAATGGGGAATTAAGGGTAATAATGGTTTTGACCTTTAATTTACCCCAACTGAGCTGACTTTTAAAATCACAGAGTTGGGTCTACGAGACTCCAACTATGAGTCATAGGGTTTCCTACGACCCGAAGATCTTAGTCTCGTGGCGACCCTAACACTTAGAAAAATTCTGTGATCATACCTGGGCACTACAAACCCCACTTATGACTCGTAGCATAAACTAGGAATCGTATGGTTGGCTCGTAGTATATGTGCCAACTTCAATTAAACAGTGTTAACCTCTACGATGCATCACTACAAGTCGTAGTGTAAGCTATGGGTTGTAGGCCTGGTCGTAGAGGTTGCTTCTAGTTCCATTTCTTCCAACTTTTAGCTCTTGTTTAACACCTGTAAACCAAACATCTCAAAATTCACCAATCTTCAAACAACTCAAGTAATTCAATGTCTTCAAAATAAAAATAAAAGTCAATCCACTACCTAGTAATTCAAACAATCAAAATAAACTCATAACAAGCAAAAAAACATGAAAAGTACTTAGGTTGCCTCCCAAGAAGCGCCTTGTTTAAGGTCCTGGATCGACTTTTTCATTGATAAGTACTTCGACTTCCTCATGGTTTGATGCTCCCTTATCACCATTTCTTGCATTTCTCCTTCGATAATCCTGCATATGTTCCAATTGCATGGAAACAAGATCGAACTTGTCAACAAGTCGTTGAATTGCCAATGCTTGTTAGTCCACTTTATAGTTCACCTTAATGTTGTCAAATTTGATTTCCCGCTCATGTCCTCTTGTGTGTCCATTCTTTTGATCAATATTGCAAATATGTCCTCAATCTTGGAAGATACACCTGCAGTGCATTGTTGGTGCGGTAGCTTAAACCAAGGGTTTTCTCTATTCATTTCTTCTTGGCTAGAATGGTCCCCTACGTACTAATTTGGGCAGTGGGTGCTCATGGAGTGGTTGGTACATTTGACAAATAGTAGAAAACTTATCCGTATATTCAGTGATTTCACCAAATGATTTCTTCAAAAATGACCAACAATCTCCTCCAAATATAGCATCCGCTTGAGCTTGCTGTGTAGATTTTAGTTCTTGATAGAAGCTCACCAATAGTTCATTATTTGACAGACCATGATTTTTGGTCTTCTCAACAAATCCTTTGTACCTTTCCCAAGTTGCACTTAACGAGTCACTAGGGATTCGTCGGAAGTTGACAATCTGATCCTGCTGTTGGTACTAGTAGGATTTATGATAGAAACAAACTATGAACACTTTTTGAACCTCTCCCCAGTTAGGGCACACATCTTTAGGAAGCATAAGCCACCACATTACTGCATCACATCAGAGAGTCAATGGAGGGCTATCGTGTCCAAAGATGGATGTCATGCTCTTATAACTCTCTATATATCTGTGACAACCTTTGTCGATGGGAACGAGGGTCTTCAGATGACTGACCATAGAATAGAACACTTCTCTGTAGTGATTGAAGTAGATCACTTGTGATGAAAATTTGTTTCCCGCCATGGCGTGGTATCCTGCTGAATATCCGAATTTGGCTGGAACAAAAATGAGACCTCTGCAATGTTCCAGTACAACAATAGCTAACAAAAATAAGAAATAGAATACAAGAGAATCTAGAAATTAACACTTGAATTAAATTCTAGTGAAATCAAGTAAAATATCTAGCCTCATTCCCCGACAAAGGCACCATAAATTTTGATGTACATGCTCCAACAATAAAGCGGTCACTATCATTTATAAACCTAACAAAAGTCTAAGGTCGAATCAATAGGGAATATGGGGTTTGACCAAATTAACACACCAACAATCATTTTAACTACCAATTGACTATATTCTCTTGAATGGGAGGGGGGAGGGTTTGCAAATTAGAGTGAGATAACTACGAAAATTATATTAATAATCACGAAGAGATAATCAATTTGAGGGTCAACTTAGGAATTGTGTTCCCCATGATTCACTAACTCAAATACCCCATATAACATTACCTCAATCTAGACATCGCATGCAGGAAAATAACTTAGGTTCTTCCAGTCGTCTTGTAAAGGTGAAGGTCGAATTTCACTATGGCGCTTGGTCAGTAACCATATTGTGCGAACTAACTATTACCAATTGTCCTTGTCAACCTCTCCTTCGTTGGGTTTGGTTGATTAGACAAGAACACATCAAACCGAATCTTGCCACCCATTTCCTTTTCTTATTCATCACTACCTTGGTCGGGATCATGAAACTAGGCGGGGTTTGGCGTCGGCCACCACCAAACAACAAGCAATCTGAAGGAAAATGGATAATACATGCAAATACCCAATTAATGAAATGTAAATAATCCGGGTTATCTCAAGCTAGCTACTCATGGTTACCACAACCCCAAGTTGTGGGTGTTTAGCTTCTCATGGCTGGGGCAAAATCACAAACAATGAATAAAATAGACATAGTTGAGACATCACCCAAAGAAAATAAAGAACAATAAAACACCTTGGTTTTTGGATTCACAAGCTTAAATATTGGAGTTAAAAAATACAAGTGATTGAAATCCCCAAATTGGGTCTTCAAAGTGAAAACCTATGTATCTGCACCAAACCCTAGAAAAATGCTCTCTAGAAAAGATATTGAATTCTGTACAATCTAATTCTCCTCTTAAAAACCTAACTTAAAATATTTTAATACTATCTACAAAAAGTACCTTAAAATAAACAAGAAAAATTGGTCGGCAGCAGTTACGGTCCGTAGGTATGACTCTTACGATGAACTACGAGTCGTAAACGGGCTTTTGTGGACAACACTTGGCATTTGGGATTTAACTGCTATGATCCATACTACGAGTCATGGTCTAGTCTATGACTTGTATCATAAGCTCATATGGCTGAACTGCAGTTTCTCAAATTTTGATTTTTGGAAGCTGTTAATCACTACGGTCATCCCCTACAACTCGTAGCTTGAGCTACGACTCGTAGTGGGTCTCGTAGGTCCTCAAATTCAACAAAATCTATTATATTTCCCCAAGGTTAATCCAACCTGTATTTTCTGCAAAAACAAACACAAAACATATAAAAAACATAAATATTTGCATTAAGAACTTGCAAAAGTCCTTATTTTAGGCATCAAATGTGTTGTATTTTGATAGCACATCATCTCCCAAACAACTTCTCAACATGGACATATGGAGGACCGGATGAACTATATTCACATCAATGGGAAACTCCAACTAATAGGCCACCTTACCAATCCTCCTCAAAACTCTATAAGGACCCATGAACCTTGGTCTCCACTTACCCTTCTTGCCAAATTAGACTACACCCTTCATGGGTGAAACCTTCAAGTAAACCCAATCACGAACCTTAAACTCAAGATCTCTCCTCGTCATATGGGAATATGACTTTTGTTGACTTTGGGCTATTTTCAATCTCTCCCTTTATCAACCTTACCTTCTCCAAGGCTTCCATGACCAAATCCAGACCTAGAAAAGCCATTTTCCCCCACTTCAAATCACCCAACCAGGGATACACAACGCCTACCATAAAGAGAATCAAAAGGAGCCATACCAATGCTTGAATGATAACTGTTGTTGTAAGAAAACTCAATAAGTGGAAGATGTTCATCCAACTAATCTTAAACTCTAAGACACAAGCCCTAAACATATCCTCAAGAGTTTGAATATTCCTCTTGGCTTGACCATCCATTTGAGGATTAAAAGTTGTGCTAAGCTTAACCTTGGTACCAAGACCTCTTGGGAAAGACCTCCAAAAGTGCAAAGTGAATTGAGCACCACGATCGGAAATGATAAACAAAGGCACCTCATGCAACTTAACCAAGTCATGTATATACAACTTTGCATAATCTTCGGCACCATAAGTAGTCTTGAATGGTAATAAGTGAGCCAACTTTGTCATTCTATCAACCACAACCCGAACAAAATGAAAACGTTTCCTAGTCTTGGGCAACCCAACCATAAAATCCATGTTAATCTCTTCCCATTTCAGAGTTGGAATCTATATGTCTTGAGGTAGGCCACCCGGGCTTTGATGTTCGGCTTTCAATTGTTGCCAATTGCTACAACCTGATACAAACTTAGCAATATCTCTCTTTATATTGCCCCGCTAAAACACCTCTCTTAAACCTCTGTATATCTTTGTAGAACCAGAGTGAATGGAATAGGACAAATTATGAGACTCATCTAAAATCAACTTCCTCAAATCATCAACATCAGGTACACACAATCTACCTTGGTTCCTAAGGGCGCCATCTCCCCCTTGGGAGAAAACCCCCACTTTACCATCTCTCACCAAGGCCTTCAATTCTAGCAAGGTGGGGTCAAGATCTTGTTTTTCCTTTACCCCCTCAATCAACGAAGATTTAGAACCATCAACCACCACTACACCTCCATTCTCAACTTTATCCAACCTAACCCCCAATTTAGCCAACCGGTGAACCTCTGTAGCCACCTCCTTGCCATCATCATCAACATAAGCTAGACTATCCATAGACACCCTACTTAGAGCATCGATGACAACATTAGCTTTGTCGGGGTGATAATGCACACTCATATCATAATCTTTAAGGAGCTCTAACCATATTTTTTGTCTGAAGTTAAGATTTTTTTGGGTGAACACATACTGGAGACTCTTATGATTGGTAAACACATCAACATGAACCCCATACAAGTAGTTATGCAAAATTTTCAAAGCAAATACTACGGCGGACAATTCAAGATCGTGGGTGGGATAATTCTTCTCATGCACCTTAAGTTGCCTAGAGGCATATGCTATCACATTACCATTTTTCATCAAAACACACCTAAAACCAATTCTTGACACATCACAATATATGACAGACCCTTCCAACCCTTCGGATAGAGACAAGATAGGAGCGGAGACAAGCTTATCCTTCAATATTTGAAAACTCTCCTCACATTCATTGGTCCACATAAATTTTGCCTTTTTTGTGTCAACTTAGTCATAGGAGAAGTAATAGAAGAGAAGCCATTTACAAGCCTCTAATAATAAGCTGGCAAAACTGCAGAAACTTCTAATGTTCGATGGAGTCAAAGGTCAAAGCCAATTTCTTATCACCTCCATTTTCTTAGGATCAACCTTAATGCCATTAGCCGACACCACATGCCCTAGAAAAGCAACATCTTTCAACCAAAACTCACATTTCTCATAATTTGCATACAACCTCTCTTCCCTCAAGATTTGCAACACCACCCTCAAGAGATCCACTTACTCCTCCTCAAGTCAATGTATGGTCTAAAGACCCTATTCAAAAGATCCATAAATATAGCCGGTGCATTATTCAATCCAAAGGACATAATGACAAACTCAAAGTGCCCATACCTAGTCTGGAAAGTTGTCTTGGGAATGTCACACTCCCTCACTTTCACTTAGTGATACCCAGACCGATGATCAATCTTGGAGAAGTTACTAGCCCCTTCAAGTTGATCAAAAAGGTCATCAATCCTTGGTAGAGGCTACTTGTTCTTTATGTTGAGCCTATTAAGTTACTGGTAATTGATGAACATTCTAAGAGAACCATCCTTTTTTCTTCACAAACAACACCGGTGAACCCCAAGGTGACTTACTAGGCCTTATAAAACCCTTCTCCAACAAATCCCTCAATTGCTCCTTTAACTCTTTCAACTCCGCCGGAGCCATATGGTAAGGGGGAATAGAAATGGGTTGAGCATCGGGAAGGAGATCTATACCAACGTTCATTTCCCTTTCGAGATGAACACCGGGAAGCTCATCAGGAAAGGCATCAAGAAATGTATTAATGACCAGAACTGACTCAATAGGAAGGACTTCGGACAACCCTTAGAAATCAACTTTTGGGCTTTAAGGAAAGAAATAAATCTACCCTTGACCACCACATCACAACTTTCCCACTCAAGGACGGGTTCATTAAGGAAGTGGAATTTAACCCTAGAGGTTCTACAATCAATAGAAGCATAATATACATGCAACCAATCTATCATAAGAATGACATCAAAATCCACCATATCTAATTCAACAAAATTACAAGGAAATATTCTATGCAAGATGGACACGGGACAATTCCTATGACTCATTTAGCAACAATGGACTCACCAACGGGGGTAGACACTTCAGAAGGCTCACACAATAACTCAGGACTAACATGAAGCTTTTTAGGAACAAAAGAAGTAATAAAAGAAAGAGTGGCACGCGTGTTTATCAATGCATACACATCAAATCAAAAACCTTTAACATAGTTGTGAAGCATCATGCCATGTTTAGTGACCCCTATAGGAGTATGATTGAGAATGTTGACGGTCATCCTCCTAATCTTTAGCAATCCATGGGAAATGTCTCAACTTATGATCATTTGCACCACACTTGAAACATGCACTTGAACCGACCAAACAATCTCCCGGATGCTACTTTCCATACTTGTGACATGTTAGGGGAACTTGAACACCAACACCCTTGCCTTTCCTTTGAACATACAGAAAAATAGGAATCTTGTAGCCCATCTTGCCACACCCAAAGCACGCACCCATGGTCCTGCAACATGTGCCACTATGATTTCTCCCACACTTTGGGCACCTATGACGAATCATACCATGATTGCCACCTTCTATTTGGTCCTTTCTTCTACCTCCCTTTGAGGCCATTGGGCAATCCCTCATCTTATGCCCAACACTGCCACACTTGAAACAAATCTCAACATCTGCCAAACACCTCCTTTGATGTTTTTTGCCACACCCTTGACAAGTGACAAAAGAGATCCTTTTCTTCTTATTCAAGGGAATCAGTATACTAGTAGAAGATGAGGCACCACCAACTCGGGCCCTCTTGCCCTTACTCTCCCTCCTCTTATCCCTTGAAGTCCAGGTAGCACCCACTTGTTGATTGAGTTGAGCGGTTACAACTATGGCCAATAGCCATAGAGCACTATGAACATCCACATTCGACATATCCCCGTTGGGAAGTTGATCCCCAAGTGAGAGATTGTCACCGCCTTGCCCACCATTCTGAGAAGCTTGAGACATGTTCTGAAATGTAATCGTTAGGGATTAGTAATAACCCTTAGGGGACTTATCTCTACCGCACAACATAGATAATGAAGAAGTGAAACATTTCCTAAAACGCCTCATAACATCCCATTAATAGTTGTTGCGCACTTCAAAATAATGAATAAGATCTAATCGACGTGGTGTGTTGTATTCCAAGGACCATTAAAAACCTAGTGCTCTGATACCAAGTTTGTCACGACCCAAGCCTAGGGCCTAGACATGACATGATGAATGGGGAACCTAAAGGAACCCCAAACGAATCTCCTGGCATATCAATTACACATCCTTAGTCGTATAAGCAAAATAACAATAATAAGAGATATAAAGAAAGGAAAATGGGGCTAAGGGAAGTCCTTAATAATCATAGAAAACTCAAGAGTCAAGCTCAAAGCATAAATACATCAATTGTTCCTGCAACACATCTAACATAAATTGGGACGGAGACTAAGACACTTCTAAGGCTCACCCTCATAGTATCAAGTGTTCAACATAAGAGACATCAAGTAGTATGAGTAGCATAGCTAGTGTTCCCGTACTTGAGGACTCACCAAAGCTTATCTTCAAAGCATCGAACAAGCCATATGGAGGATGATTGAGAGGTGCTTCGATTCTTATATGGTAACATCATGTAGGCATATAGTATGTGTTAATACGTTTCAATATACTAAGTATGTAGGATGCAATACAACAATACAAAGCCAACATGCTCAGAATGCATAATCATAAGCAATGGATAAGTATTATATCAATATGGCATGCATGATTAATACTTGATGTAAAATATGCTTGCAAATAAAATACTTGTATAGAACATAACACATGTGCTGGAAGAGACTATAATCATAGACCAAGCAAGCTATTACTTGGAATCCAAGTCATGTTACCCCCTTGGAAGGTGATTGAGGTATCTACCCCTCAACGTTGTAGTACAAGCATGTCACCCCCCGACAAGGTGGTCAAGGTACATACCCCTCAACATGGTACCCCAACATGTCACCCCCCAACAAGGTAGTCAAGGTACAGAGCCCTCAACATGGTAGTACGGGCGTCTCACTGCCCCGACAAGGTGGTTAAAGCATGACACCCCCTCAACAAGATGATTGGGCATGGCATACCACAATAAGGTGTGGTCAACTTGAGATACTATAGATACTTTTCATAAATATAATGCATACATAGAATCCCTTAATCATCATAAAGTCACTTGACTTATAAACCATGTAGTAGACTTATGTGCTGTCAAAATACAACACATTTGGTGCCTGAAACAAGGGATTTTGTGAGTTCTTAAAGTAACCTGACAAAAAAGTTAGGTTGGCATGATTTTGAAGAAAAATTGTAATTTTTTCTAAAGTATAGGCCTTAAAAGCCCACCTTTGAGTCGTAGCTCAAGCTACGAGTAGAAGGGTGGCATCATAGCAAGAATAAGAGACAAAAATTAAGAAATCTGCTAAGAGGAGGTCTCCCCTACGAGGCCATCATACGAGTCATAAGCCTCACCACGGCTCATATAGGTGGACTCATAACAAGAATCAGAGAATCAAGATGTTGGACCAAAAACTAAAGGCTAAGACTATGAGTGGAACATACGAGTCATAGTTCAAGCAACGACTCATACCTATGGCTCGTACCAGTTTAGTCAAATTTTCCAAGAATCTGATACAAGACCCTGACTATGACTTGCAGGTCATAATACGAGTTGTAACTGCGAGACTTATCAGCTGCCAGCTATCTTTTCTGTCTAAATTCTAGGGTTATTGTGATGCCCAAAGTCTCGTTAAGGCAGACTGGCACCCATTGCCAATAAGGCCCGGGGGAACCAACCTGTATCTATGTGCTTTATATACATATTATAAGGGATTTCTACATTCAACATGCCTTTAAAAAGTAAACAGTAATAACAAGGCAACATGGCTCGGCCGTTGGGGCCATGTTGTCTAAAGTAGGAGACATGACCACACTTTAATTTACATAGCCTACAAAGCCTCTAGATAAGGAAAAGTATCTGATAAGGGTAGGGACAGGCCCTGCCTCGACTAACTATACACTACAAAAATATAAACTTTAGACACACATAGCTACGAAGCAACCTGCAGCTCGGTAACAGAAGCTAGATATCCTGTACTCCTACTGGGGAGATCTACTAGCACCTGCACATGCAACATGAAATGCAGGTCCCCCTTAAGGGACATCAGAATGTGATAATGTACTGAATATGTAATGCCGGAAATACTGTATATGAAGTAACAACTCAACAGAAACTATGCATTAGTGTAGGATAAGAGACCACCTTTAGTTATACTGTGGAATCATGTACTTTATATTTTTTTTATTACTTTGCCTTTACTATATAATCTATGCACAATAAGTAATGCAAATGACCAGTTGATCAGTGGTAAATATATATCGGAATCGGCCCTAGCTAGTCTTTTCCTTTCACCCCTTGGGCTACCCCCCATGATAGCATCGACCCTGGCTAGGTGATTCTTCCACCCCTCGAGTTACCACCCATCAACAAGCAATATAGTTTATCTTTCAATTACTTTTGAGATGATTCTTTGGGTGGTCATAATATTGGAGCTGTAGAACTGTAGATACAACATATGACATGCAAATAATCAGAAAAGACAACACCATAATGAAAAGAGTAGGTTACACAAATAATGAAATGCATAGGAGGTAGAACAACACATGAACTTTATCTATTAGAACGAATTCGTGTATCTTGGTATCCAAGTATATATGCAGATTTGAAGGTGACTATGTATGGGAGCGATGAACATATGAAAGAGTTGAGACATGTTTAATAGTTGTGTCAGAGTTGGTAAGTGCCTTTATGTGCTAAGGAGGGATCTATGCTTCATGCCAAATAATGCGAAATCAAGTAGCCTTACATACCTCGCTGTACGACCTCGCTATTACCTCGAGATAGACTTCCCTTCCTCCAAATTTTATCTACAACATAGTAGGTAATAAAAATAGCATTACCAACCGATAGATATATCTTGGCAGCCAAATCTCATAAAAAACAACATATGGGCAACAAGCGGATAATTATAAACCCGAGCGTAATTTTTTTTCAACCTTTCCGTCCCTAATCATATTTTCTAATACACATTCTCAAATACATATCATGTGCAGCCTATTTTAGTTCCATAAGAGTCTTATAGCATCCCACAAAGCAGAACACATAACAATTTAACGCAACATGCAAATAAGCGGCATAACCTTACATCCCTTCACTACATTTTGACGTCGACAGTTCCAAGCTTGTTCCAACTTTAACGAAACAGTCCCCATTATATATACACATACAACTAGTCCTACAATAGTTCAAAAATAGTCCTCAAAATAGGTGGAGGACGTGAGACCATAGTTCTCAATCAGTCAGCCCACAAATTCCTATCACGAGGGAAATTACGATATCACACAAGAACTCACTTTCGCAGATTGTAAAAATGGTGCAGCAGCCTTTTTACATTA
>JAPFFP010099795.1:0-19845 GCA_026153255.1 Solanum medicagineum | reverse complement strand
TGCATCGGCATACTTAGTACATTCAAACGTACTAAGGCATTCTCTATACCTACATGATATTACCATGTAGGGATCGGAGCTCCTTTTGATCGTCCTCCACATGGCTAGTCGATACGTCAGAGATAAGCTTTGCTGAGTCCTCAAGTCTGAGGACTCTATCTACATTACTCTTGCTATTTTGAGACTTTATATTTTTGTTGAACACTTGTTATTATGAGGGTGAGCCCGAAAAGTGTTTTGGCCCTCGCTCTATTCCATGTTAGAGGTATTGTTGGATATTATGATGTATTTATGCTATGAGCTTGACTCCTTTATGCTTTTATGAATACCAAGATTTCCCTTAGTCCCGCTTCCCTTTTTATTATATCTCTTGTCGTAGTTTATTTTGCTGATGCGACCAAGGATTGTGATTGATATGCTACGTGGCTTGTTTGGGGTCTCTTTGGGTTCCTATTCGTGGTGTCACGTCTAGGCCCTAGGCTTAGGTCATGACAAACTTGGTATCAGATCCAAGTTGTTAATCGTCCTCAGAAATCCAACACACCACGCCGATTAGAGTCTTATTCATGGTTGTGAAGCACACCACAACTATGAATTGGAGGTTATGAGGTGTTTTAGGAAATGTTTTGCTTTTTCATGATCTATGTCGTGCGGTAGAGCTAAGTACTCTAAGGCTTATCACTGATTCCTAACCATTACGTTTTAGAATATGTCTCAAGTCATTCAAAATGGTGGAGGGGATAGTGACCATCTCTCACTTGAGGGTCAATTTCCCAATGGTGACATGTCAAATGCGGAGGTTTGTATTACTGTATGGCTATTGGCCAAGGTTCTAATCGCTTAACTCAACAAACAAGTTGGTGCTCCCAAGACTTCAAGGGATAAGAGGTAGGAGAGGGAGGCTAAGAGGGCCCGAGTTTGTGGTGCCTCACCTTCTACTAGTCTACAGATTCCCAAGTACAAGAAGAAAAGGATCCCTTTAGCAACTTGCCAAGGGTGTGGCAAGAAGCATCAAGGAAGTTGTTTAATAGGCATCGAAGATTGTTTCAAGTGTGGTGGTGTTGGGCATAAGATGAGGAATTGCCCAGCGACCTCAAGGGAAGGGAGAAGAAGGGCTCAATTTGAAAGTAGGCTTCCATATGCGAAGCGTGGTGGTAATGGTGGAGTGACCCATCTAAGGAGCCCAAAATGTGGGAGGGATCATGTCATGATGCAAGCCTAGGGCCTAAACATGACATGGCGCAAAGGCAACCCGAAGGGGCCCTAAGCAAGCCTCTTAAAACAACATTACACATCCTTGGTCGTGGAAACAATAAAATAAGCATCAAGAGAAAATAAATTGGGACAACCATGGCTAAGGGAACACTTTCATATTATAGAAATCAAGAACAATAGAGTCATGGCTCATAGCATAGACACATAACATGTCCAACAACACCTCTACTACATAGATAAGAGTGGAGGCCACAACAAGCAACCGGGCTCACCCTCATATAAAAAAGAAATATAGTCTTAGTACATAGCAAAAGATCATAAACAACTTCCCCAGAATGGAGAACTCACCAACAAACTTGAGAGACAATCCTACTAGCCACGAGGAGGGGGAGGATGATCAAGCGGTGCTCCGGTTCCTACATGGTGACATCATATAGGCATAGAGTATGCGTTAGTACATTTGACTGTACTAAGTATATAGGATGCAATGCAACAATAGATATACATCATAGGCAAAATGTATAATAATACTCAATAGATAGCATAATAGCAAGATGGCATGTATGAATTATGCTTGGAGTAAAGTCATGCTTATATAGAACATAATGCATGTGTAAGGAGTGACCATTCTTAGTGCAATCCAAGGTCTTCCACCTCCTTGGAGAGGTGCATGAGGTACAAACCCCTTTATGAGGTTGATGGAGTACAAACCCCCTAACAAGGCTGATGGGTACAAACCTCCAACAATGTTGCATGAGCCTGCCACCTCCTGAGCGAGGCGATCGAGGTACAAACCCCTCAACAAGGTTGCCCAAGCCTACAACCTCCCGAGTGAGGCTTGGTCATCCCCAACACTACAGAGATCATCATCATATACATACATTACTTTCATCATCATATAATCATCATATATAAACCTTTCTTTCATCATTATAAAATCATTAAACTCATAAGACATGCATTAGACCTTCAATTCCTTAAGAAACCATAACTGGACATTATATCAAGCACTTGGCAGGTGTGTAGTGCTAGAGTAAAACCATGCAATTCAAGAGTGTTATCATGCTAGAAAATCCCACGTAAAACCATCAATAGATATTAATGCTAGAAAATCCCATGTAAAACCATCAGTAAATACTTGGTACCCTCAAGCAACATATATCAAAACCCTTCATCAAATCCCACAATAGATCTTAGATTCATAGCCCAAAACATAGTAAAATAATCATAATGTCATAAATCCTAACATAGTGTACAGTAAATTTCATAATCAATAAGACCCATGAGTAAATCTACTTTAAGTCATGCAATTTTTAAGAAAAGGAAGCTTGGGCATCATGGGTGAAAGGAACCCGTAAAAGAAACCCACATACCTTAGCTTAAGAGATGAACTTGATAAAGATTAGAGATGGATACTTGAAGTTTGAGTGAGAATCTTGCAATTCGGATTAGTTTGAGACTAGATTTTAGGAGATGAAATATTAGCTAAGTGTTTGAATGAGTATTGGGGAATGTCTTGAATGATATGAGAGTGAAATAAGGCTAAGCATGGGTATTTCACACGTGGGAACACTTAGGTCCAAGACTCAAAAGTCTTAGACCGGACTTGAAAAACTGCCCAAAAACAACATTGTGGCGCACTCTAGGCGCGAACGCAAATTAGAAATCACATTTTTATGATTTTTAAATTTTGCTAAGGTTGTTCTTAAATCAGGGTTAGACCTATTTTCACTCAATTTGTCCCTCTCAACAAGAATATGAAGTCGAACTTTTGATATCACGTACGAATTTTGAGATATATGAAAATTACGATTCTGGGCACTTCCAAGGCATGTTTCATATTATGGTGGAAAATGATGGAGGAACACGGGTGCATGTTTTATGTGTGAAAAGATGGGCCACAAGATTATTGATTGTCCATATGCTCAAAGAACAGTAAGGGTTTTGGTGTTCAAGCTTCTCCTCCGTGCCACAAGTGTGGAAGTACCATCTGGGAGATTGTTTGGCAGGTTTGAGTGCATGTTTCGAGTGTGTCACAAAGGATCATAAGTCGAGACATTGTCCATAGGTCGTTAAAGATCATGAGGATGACTGTCGACGTTCCCAACCATACCTCTCTAAGGGTCACTAGACTTAGCATGGTGCTTCACAGGTATGTTGAAGGTTATGATTTTGATGTATATGCATTGATAGACCCGGGTGCCACTCTTTCTTTCATTACTCCTTTTTGTTTCCAAAAAGCTTCATGTGTGTCTCGAATTATTGTGTGAACTACCCCCGTTGTTGAGTTCATTGTTGCTAAAAGAATCTATAGAAATTGTCTCGTGTTCATATTACATAAAGTCTTACATTGTGATTTTGTGGAACTTGACATGGTAAATTTTGACATCATTCTTGGGAAGAATTGGTTACGTGCATATTATGCCTCTATTGATTATAGAACCCGTAGGGTGAATTCTATTTCCCTAATGAGCTGTTCTTGAGAGGGAAAGTCATAATGTGGTGGTCAAGGGTAGATTAATTTCTTCTATTAAAGCCCAAAAGTTGATTTCTAAGGGTTGCTTTTATCATCTTGTGAGGCTTAGGGGATGGTTCAGAGGATCTTCAACCAAAAAGATCAAGAAATGTAAAATTTATTGAAAATAATATGTCCTTTTTTAGAAAGATAAAAATGAAATTTTTGTATATTTATTTCTTCTCTCTAAATCATATTCATTGAATTATATTGAATATGATATTATAGTACAAATAATTATCTTTAATAGAAATTGATTCAGGATTTTAAATTTTATTGATTCAGCTTTTAAGGATTGTGCATTGAAATCATTATATTATTTCCGGTGGTTAATGAGTTTCTTGATTTCTTTCCCGATGAGCTTCCCGATGTTCCTCCCGAAAGGGGAATAGACTTTGGTATAGACCTCTATCCCAATACTCTACCCATTTTGATTCTCCCTTACCGTATGGCCCCGGCGTAATTGAAGGAGTTGAAGAATCAATTGAGGGATTTGTTGGAGAAGGGTTTCATAATGCCTAGTAAGTCACCTTGGGGTGCACCGATATTATTTGTGAAGAAAAAGGATGATTCTCTTAGAATGTGCATTGATTACCGAAAACTTAATAAGGTTACCATAAAGAACCAGTACCCTCTACTAAGAATTGATGACCTTTTTTATCAACTATAAGGGGCTATTCACTTTTCTAAGATTGATCTTCAATCAGGACACCTGGTGGTGAGGGAGTGTCATATTCCCAAGACGGCTTTTCGAACTAGGTATGGGTATTTTGAGTTTGTGGTTATGTCCTTTGGGTTGACTAATGCACCAGCTATATCTATCGATCTACATGAATAGGGTCTTTAAACCCTACCTTGACATATTTGTGGTGGTCTTTATTGATGATATATTGATTTATTCCCGAAGTGAGAAAGAACATGTGAATCACTTGAGGGTGGTGTTGCAAATCTTGAGAGAGGAGAGGTTGTTTGCTAAATACAAAAAATGTGAATTTTGGTTGAAAGAGCTTACTTTTCTAGGGCATGGGTTATCGGGTGATGGCATTAATGTGGATTCGAAGAAGACGGAGGTGATTAGAAATTGGCCTAGACCCTTGAATCTGTTAGATATTAGGAGTTTCTTGGGTTTGGGGAGTTACTACCAGAGGTTTGTGAATGGTTTTTCTTCTTTTGCTTCTCCTATGACGAATTTGACCCAAAAGAAGGCAAAATTCGTGTGGCTTGATGAATGTGAAAAGAGTTTCTAACCTTTGAAAGATAAGTTTGTCTCCACTCCTATCTTGGCCTACCAGAAGGGTTGGAAGAATTTGTGGTATATTGGTGATGCCTCAAGAATTGGTTTGGATTGTGTTTTGATGCAAAATGGCAAGGTGATAGCATATGCCTCTAGACAACTTAAGGTGCATGAGAAGAATTATCCCACCCATGATCTTGAATTGGCGGTTGTGGTGTTTGCTTTGAAAATTTGGTGTCACTACTTGTATAGGGTTCATGTTGATGTGTTTACTGACCACAAGAGTCTCCAATATATGTTCACCAAGAAAACCTTACTTGAGACAAAGAAGGTGGTTAGAGCTCCTTAAAGATTATGATATGAGTGTGCATTATCACCCTGGAAAATCTAATGTTATGGCTAATACTCTAAGTAGAGTGTCCATGGGTGTCTAGCTCATGTTCATGATGGTGGAAAAGAGGTGTCTAAAGAAGTTCACCGATTGGCTAGGTTGGGGGTTAGGTTGGATGAAGTTGAAAATGGTGGTGTAATGATTGTTGATGGTTCTAAATCTTCTTTGATTGAGGAGGTAAAGTCAAAACAGATCTTGACCCTGCATTGTTAGAGTTGAAGGCCTTGGTGAAACATGGTAAAATGGAGGTTTTTGCCAACGGGGAGATGGTGCCCTTAGGTACCAAGGTAGGTTGTGTGTGCCTAATGTTGATGACTTAAGGGAGTTGATCTTGAAGGAGGCTTATAATTCATCCTATTTTATTCACCCCGATTCTACAAAGATGTATAGAGACTTGAGGCAGGTGTATTGGTGGGGTGGTATGAAGAGAGATATTGTCAAGTTCATATCTGAATGTCACAATTGCCAACAAGTCAAAGATGAACATCAAAGGTTGGGTGGCCTAGCCCAAGGCATAGAGATTCCTACTTGGAAGTGGGAAGAGATCAACACAGATTTTATGGTTAGGTTGCCTAAGACTAGAAGACGCTTTGACTCTATTTGGGTTATCGTGGATAGAATGACAAAGAGGCTCACTTTGTATTGGTCAAAACCACTCATGGTGCCGAAACTTATACCAAGTTATATATACATGAGTTGATTAGATTGTATGGGTTGCCCTTGTCTATCATTTCGGTTTGTGGTGCTCAATTCACTTCTCACTTTTGGAGGTTCTTCCAAAGAGGTCTTGGTGCCAAGGTTAAGCTTAGCACGGCTTTTCATCCTCAAACAGATGGTCAAGCCGATAGGACTATCCAAACTCTCAAGGATATGCTTAGAGCTTGTGTTTTGGAGTTTAAGGGTAGTTGGGATGGACATCTTCCACTTATTGAGTTTGCTTACAACAATAGCTACCACTCAAGTATTGGTATGGCTCCCTTTGAAGCATTATATGGTAGGTGTTGTAAATTCCTGGTTGGGTAGTTCGATGTGGGAGAGATGGCTTCGCTACGTCCGGATTTGGTCATGGAGGCCATGAAGAAGGTGAGGTTGATAAGGGAAATATTTAAAACAACCCAAACTAGACAAAAGTCCTACTCCGATGTGAGGACAAGAGATCTTAAGTTTAAGGTTAGTGATTGTGTTTACTTGAAAGTCTCACTCATAAAGGGTGTGGGCTGGTTTGGCAAGAAGGGGAAATTAAGCTCAAGTTTTGTGGATCCTTATAAAGTTTTGAGGAAAGTGGGTAAGGTTGCATATAGGTTTGAGTTACCTATGGAGATGAATATGGTCCATTCGATCTTTCATGTGTCCATGTTGAGAAAGTTGGTGTGTGACCCAAGTGCTATAGAGCCCTTAGATGTTGTGGGTGTTGTAGAAGATAATTTGACCTATGAGGAGGTCCTGGTGGAAATTTTGGATAGACAAGTGAAGAGGTTAAGAAACAAAGATGTAGCTTCAGTCAAGGTCCTTTGGAGGAATCAACAAGTCGAAAGTGCCACATGGGAAGCCGAGGCGGACATGAGAAAGCGATACCCATATCTCTTCCATTCTGCACAAGCAAAAGGTACTAATTTAAGTGTCATATATGATTTCAAGTCTTAGATTTAATCCTTCATATCATTTTGCACGCATTCATGTTTATGGTAACAGGTTTATAGTGATTTTTGACATTCATATTGAGATTTTTGAAAATGATGTTTAAATGTGTTTATTGCATTTTCGTTAGGCTGAAATCTTCATGATTACTACTCTTATGCATATCTCTTTGACATTCGGGGATGAATGTTCCCAAGGGGGAGATATTGAAACGCCCTAAAAATGTGCTTCGGAATGCCCATAATCGGAATTTCCATATATCTCAAAATTTGTGCATGACATCGAAAATCCAACTTTATATTCTCGATCAGGGGCAAAATTGAGTGGGAAATGGGTATAAACCAGATTTTAGAGGACCCGTACCAAAAAATAATTTTCGCTAATTTTTTATTTCCAAAGAGCATCCGTGCCCTGGCAGCAATACACCAGGGGTGCGGAGCAGTGTAATTATCTCCTTCCTGTTTAGTCCGTGTCACAGATTGGATATAGACCAGTACAAAATTTTTCTTACTTTTTCTGTTTCGGCCAAGGGCATTGGGGTCATTGCCCCATGCCCACTTAAGCGTGAAATCACCCATACATAGCATTTTTCAACTCTATATCTCACAAAATCCCCTCTCAAACCCCTCTAGGAATCTATCAATTCTCTCATTCAAATTTAAGGATCTCAAGCTCAACTTTGGAACTCAAGGGTTGATTTCAAGCTCTAAGACTACTTCAAGTTCACCTCAAAAAATTCAAGGTTTAAGATATGTGGGTTTCATCCATGGGTCCTTTTCACCCATGGAGCCCAACCTTCCCTTTTCATGAAAATTGTATGTTTTCAAGTTGTATTACCTATAGGTATATCTAATTATGGATTATGAATATAAATTATGTTGGGATTTTATAAAATATTGATTGATTATGTATGACTATCTGTTTCAAGCTTATACCATGAATTGATTTTGTCTATTGAGACTATGCATGTTTTGAGCTATGAAACCATGAACTATTATGAGCTTTTGTTATAGATTTCAAGGTACCCTACATGAGGGTTTTACTCATGTTGGTGGTTTGATTTGCATTAAGTTTACTCATCTTATTTCACTCTTAAATTGCATGATTTTGAACAAGTATCATGAGCCCACCAAGTGTTTGATAAATGACATGACAAGAATTCTCAAGTTATTGATGATCTATTACATGATTTACAAGTCAAGTGACTTCATGATGACTAAGGGCTTTCAAGTATGTATTCAATTTATGAAAAGCATCTATAGTTTTACAAGTGTCAAGTTAAGCCCTATTTCAAGATTTTTACCTCTTGTGAGTCATTCATGTTAAAGCAAGGCTTCATGTATGATTTTGATCTACTCTCATGTTCAAGTTAGGCTCATTACTAGAGGTCAAGCATGTTTCAAGAGCTACTCATATCATGTTTCCATGTTTCTTAGAAGTTATACAAGTTATGATTATTTCAATTGGGCTTAGCACCGATTGAGGCTTTAGATGGGGGCTCGACTCAAGGGGTCCTTACATAAAGTCTTTAGTCTCTAAACTATGTGCCACCACAGTATTATGATTATTATCCTTGCTATACTAGTGGATCTATCTAGTCATGTTATCATGTTTGGTTTGCCTTAGCAAGTAGACCACACCTAGCTAGGGATGTCATGCCCAGTCATCTTACCAAGGGGTGTCATGCCTTGGATTCCAAGTTGTATCTATTTGGTCTATGTCGGTTTAGGTTGCTTCCCACATGTGCATGCTATATATATTCTGTGAGATGAATGATTTACAAGCATGTTTCATCATGAGCATTGATAATGCATGCCATATTGAGATTTATATCTATTGCTTATGATTATACATTATGACTATATTGGCTGATGTTTTGTTGCATTGCATCCCGCATACTTAGTACATTCAAATGTACTAAGACATAGTATATGCCTACATGATATTACCATGTAGGGACCGGAGCTCCTTTCGATCATCCTCCACATGGCTAGTCGATACTTTGGAGATAATCTTTGGTGAGTCCTCAAGTCCAAGGACACTATTTATATTACTTTTGATATTTTGAGACTTTATTTTTGTTGAATACATATTATTATGAGGGTGAGCCTGGAAAGTGTCTTGGCCCCCACTTCATTCCATGTTAGAGGTGTTGTTGGATATTATGATTTATTTATGCTCTGATCTTGACACTTTTATGCTTTTATGAATACCAAGATTTCCCTTAGTCCCAATTCCCTTTTTATTATATCTCTTGTCGTTGTTTATTTTGCTTTCGCGACCAAGGATGTGTGATTGATATGCTAAGAGGCTTGTTTGACATCCCTTTGCGTTCCCATTCATCGTGTCACATCTAGGCCCTAGGCTTGGGTCATGACAAGACCATTCTTTTAATCATGTATCGACTCCCAGAAATTTCAAATTTCCTACATGTTTGGAACTCACACCTATGACCCTTTCTACGAGCTGTGAACACTCCTACTAGCCATCAGTGGCTTCGTGGGTTACTCAACATTTGGATACTTTTTTCCTTCCATGAAGTTCATGTCCACAAACCCTATCTATGACTCATGGTCTAAACCACAGGTTGTGCACATGGTTCATAGACTAGCCCTGGTCATTTCAAGACCAACTTTTCTACACTTTTTAGGCTCCTAACTGAGAGTCATTACAATATCCCCCTTGAGAACATTCATCCCCAAATGTAATTTAAGGTAGTCTTTAAGGAGTTAATCATCAGCTAGCAACCCAGTATGCATGCAAAAAATGCAGTTTAAACATCATTTCATGAAATTTTAAAAATCCATACTTAACGCATGACTCAAAACAGTCCATAAACATAGAAATGAGTGTATGCATCATGTTAAACTAAATTGCAAGGAATTTGAGGTCTTAGGAAAGAATACGTTAATACCTTAGGCTTGAGTAGAGTGTAATAGATATGGGTATGTAACATCTCACAGTTTTACTCTTAAGATCTGGAAATTCGTCGTCGCAAATACAGAAGATTGAACCTAGTATTCCTTACTTGTATATACATTTAAGGATCATTAATATAGATGGGAGATGTGTTGAAAGTGAATTCGGGTCATGAGAGACCCCTATTACTTAGTCGAGTTCAAAACATTCATATAAATTGAGTTTCTAATGTTAGATTATACATGGGTCAAATTTAAATGACCGTAACTCTTAGCACACAAAGAATTAGATGTCCCATGACCTACCAAATCAAAGGTCTTTGAATTAGATTTCCAACGCAACTAATTTCACCTCGTTTGGAGTAAAAAGTTATGATCATTTTACTAGAGACTGTCAGGTGTAGATGTATCTACGAAAACTATTACGGGCCATGGTTTCAGTTATGGCTCGTCTGCTAACTCGTGGGGAAAATTCTTGAAAATTCAATTTTTGGTTCTAGATTCGACGGACCCTTCTACGGATTGTTGAAACATCTATGGGCCATAGATTGGACTTGTAGAATCGATCCAATGACCCCAAAATTGTCCAAAAACTTATGGATGGGTTCCTACGGGCCACAAAAGTTTCTGTGGGCCATAAATGGACTCATCACAGACTTAAACAACAACTTTAAAGAGGAGTATTTTCATCTTTTCTCACCCTTTAAGCCTAAACTTGTCAGTTTTCACTTAAGTAAATCCCTAAAACGTGATTCTTCAAATCATTAACGCTCAAACACTCTCCAAACTCAAAATGTAGTTTCAAAAGGGCAAAAGCTAGGGCTTTCAAGCACCTTCTTCAAAATTCTTCAAGAACAGATTCCCACAGGTATGTAAGGCTCTCCAAAAGTTTTCCATGTTGTTTTAGTATCTTTAACTGCTGGTCTCTACCTAAGATCAAGTCTATGAGTTGAGCTGAAGCTTTCTCCATTGTTAGTTAATTTCATTGAGATAATTGTTATGTATTTTTCTTAATGAAAATCATGGTCCTTGCTGATTTCACTACTAAATTAAGTTATCAAGTCAAGGTTCCATGGCTAAGGTTGCAATTATAAGAACCCTACATATACTTCATGAAAAACTATTATGTCTACAATATTGAGTTGTGTTCAAAGAGTATCTAAAGCATGTGTATTTATAGCATAGCTGAGCAGTAAATTTTGTTTTTAAGAAACATTGAATTGATACATCTGTCAATCAAAGAAAAGAGGCAAATTTAGAAAAGTAGAGAAAAACTAAAGTTGGGCTAAGTCCTAAAAGATTAAAAAAGACTTTTTTAGAACTTTTACTCTTAAAGTTATAAGCATTATAAAAGTTATTTTGGGAGTAGTATTGAGCACCGATATGAGTGAGAGTAATAATAAATTGAACTCATAAACTATGTAGCCTGCGTAGCATAGGATTATACCAAGAATACAACTCCTTATTGCCACTGAGATGGCCTAGTTTTGGGATGGATCCACTCCATTCGTTTTCATCCCTTACCCTAGCAAAGTATGGGATGGTTCTGGCAATGTGGGTAAGACGTTGTATCATCACGAAGCTCAAAGAGATGGTTGTTTGTTAGAGAAACTTTCCAAACTAAAATAAACTAATTCTTGCATACAGAGCTTCAACATATGTTTTACTTTTAGCATACACTTTATTTGTTATCATTGCTATCCTATTTTGAGACATATTTTAGTTACTTCTGAGCATAGTGCCCTACCCTAAGCTCCTCATTTTTGGCTATTTTACATGCTCGTACATTCCATGTACTAACGTCCTTTAGAACTGCATCATTTTATGATGCAGACGCAGGTGGCAGAGTTTTTCAGTAGATGCTCCATTGAGGACCAGCATTTCATTTAGTCATTAGTAAGGCCTCTTACTAGTCAGAGGCTTTGGAGTCTTTAGTTATGTTTTAGCATTTCTTTTCAATTGTGGTTATCATGGGCTTGTCACGGTAGTTATTTTAGATTATTTTATTTAGAGGTTCCATAGACTGTTTGACAGGAGTTTCAGTTCTTATTTTCAGTTGTTGTTGGGATATTTCCTCTGTTTAGTTGTTCAGACTGCTGTAATTTATTTAGTACATTATATCTAAGCTTATCATTCATTATTTGAGTCTTTTATTGAGTAAAGTAGCAAGGCTAAGTGGTTCGCTTGGGACTAGAAATGGTTCTAAGTGTCGCCCACGTGTAGGGTGTAAACTCGGGGCGTGATAGGGTAATGCTTCATTATATCCACTTTTGCTTCCCATGTACTACCTTCGACTTGATGATTCCTCCAAAGTACTTTGACGGAGGCAACTTCCTTGTTCCTTAGCTTTTCACTTGCCGGTCAAGAATTTCAACTAGTACTTGTTCATAACATAAATTCTCGTCAATGTTCATATCTTCCAAGGGAACTACGGAGTTTGGATCGCCTGTGAACTTCCTCAAGATTGACACAGGAAAAACTAGATCAATGAAATGCATTTCCGAAGGTAGGTCCAATTCATATGCCACTTTTCCTACTCTCCTCACCACTTTGTAAGGCCCTACATACCTAGGATTAACTTCCCCTTTTTACTGAACCGGATCACACCATTCATAGAAGATACTTTCAAATAGACCCAATTACCAATTTGGAACTCAAGATCCCTCCTTACATCGGAGTAGGACTTTCGCCATCTTTGAGACATTTGCAACTTTTCCCTTATAAGTTCAATTTTCCCCAAAGCATTCATGACTAAGTCCATTCCTAGCAATGCCACCTCACCAACTTCGAACCATCCAATAGAGGATCTATACCGTCTACGATACAATGCCTCAAATGATGCCATCTTGATGCTTGCATGGACCTATTATTGTAGGTGAACTCAATAAGAGGCAAATGCTCATCCCTTTGAACTCCAACACATAAGTTTTCAACAATGTCTTCCAATGTACGAATATTCCTCTCGTCTTGCCCTTCAATTTGGGGATGGAAGGCATACTCAACTTCACCTTATTACCAAGTCCCTTTTGAGATTTCCAAAAATAAAAGGTGAATTGGACAAAACAATTTGATATGATGGACAATGAGATCCCATGCAACCTCACCAATTCTTAGTATACAAGTGAGCATAATTTTCAGCAGTAAATGTCATCTTAATCGATAAGAAATGAGCCGACTTTATCATCCGATCCACTATTAGCCATATGGAGTCAAAGTGATTCTTGGTCTGTGGCTACCCCACTGCAAAGTGCTTATTGATTTCTTCCCACTTTCAAGTAGGAATATAAATATCTTGTGCTAGGTCACTCAGCTTTTGGTGTTCAACTTTGACTTGCTGGCAATTAGTACACTCAGACACAAATTAGGCAATGTCCTTCTTCATTCCATTCCACTAAAAGATCTCTCTCAAATCTCTATACATTTTTGTAGAACTAGGATGAACGGGATAAGAAGTGTTGCGAGCCTCTTGAATATCAACCTCTTCAATTTACTATAATTAGGAACACACAACATCCCTTGATATCGGAGTACACCATCTCCCCTTGTGAGAAAACTTGTCTCTCCTTTCTTCACGAAGGCTTTCAATTCAACTAAGGCGGGATCAAGGTCTTGCTTAAACTTAACATTCTCAATCAAAGAAGATTTGGACCCATGCAACACCACTTCCGGATTCATTCAACTTCACTCCTAACCTAGCAAATCTATGGACTTCTTTGGAAAACTCCCTCTTTCCATCACCTTCTATATGAGATACACTACCCATGGAGACTCTACTAAGGGTATTGGCTACCACATTGGATTTACCTAGGTGATACTTCACACTCATGTCATAGCCCTGAAGAAGTTCTAGCCACCTCAATTGCTTTAAGTTGAGACCCATTTAGGTGAACACATGTTGAATGCTCTTATGATCGGGGAAGACATCCACATGAATCCCATACAAGTAGTGACACCATATTTTCAAAGCAAATACTATGGACGCAAGCTCAAGATCATGAGTCGGGTAGTTCTTCTCATGTACCTTCAATTGCCTTGAGGCATAACCATCTACTTTACCATTTTGCATCAACACACAACCCAATCCAATTCTTGAAGCATCACAATAGACAACAAAGCCATCATTCCCCTTGGCAAAGTCAAGATTAGAGCCAAAGTTACTCGATCCTTTAAAGTTGATCCTTTAAACTCTTGTCTCACTCATTTATCCATATAAACTTTACCTTCTTTTGAGTCAACATGGTTAGTTGGGATGAGATCGAGGAGAAACTTTCCACAAACCTTCTATAGTACTCGGCTAGGCCCAAAAAACTCATTATGTCCGTAGGAGTCAATGGCCTTGGCCAATTCTTTATCGCTTCAGTCTTCTTAAGATTGAATTTAATACCATTGCATGATATCATATGCCCAAGGAAGGCAATCTCACTTAGTCAAAACTCGCACTCATCAGATTTTTGCAAAAAGTCCTTGATCCCTTAAAGTTTGCAGCACCATCCTCAAGTGCTCTATATGTTCTCTGTCACTCTAGGAGTAGATTAGAATATCATCAATGAATACCACTATGAATATGTCAATGTAGGGATTGAATACCCTATTCATTGGACAATGAATATAGTCAGTGCATTAATGAGATCGAAAGATATCATTACAAATACAAAATGACCACACTTAGTTCGGAAATCCATCTTAGGAATGTCATTCTCCCTCACCCTTAGTTGGTGATATCCGTACCTCAAATCATTTTGGGAGAAATATGTAGCTCCTTGCAATTGGTCAAACAAGTCATCTATTCTTGGGTGCGGATACTTGTTCTTAATAGTGACTTTGTTAAGTTATCAGTAGTCATACACATACAGAGTGACCCATCCTTCTTCCTTACAAAAAACACATGGAGATCTAAAAGGTCTAATAAATCCCTTCTCCATCAAATCCTTCAATTGCTCCTTTAATACTTCAAAATCCGCGAGAGCCATTCTATATGGAGGAATTGAGATAGGTTGAGTGTCAGGTATGAGTTCTATGCTGAAACCTATCTCCCTTTTAGGAGGAACACCCAGTAACTCATCTAGAAAGATATCGGGAAACTCATCGACAATGGAGACTGACTCAAGAGAAGAAACTTTGGAAGTAACATCTTTGACTCTTACTAAATGATAGATGCACCCTTTTGAGATCATTTTTCGAGCTTTTAGGAAGGAAACAAATCATAACCCAATTCAACTCTTGAAGTATCTCAATAGATTACATGGAGATATAAATCATGTGATCTTTAACATAGAGTGCCAATGTTTACCTATAAACCGAAAGAAAGGGGAAGACTACTTGCTAAGGTAGACGACTTTAGGCCTACATGGATCTACTAAGCTACATGAAGGATTGAGTCACTACTATGAATGACCCTTAAAAAGTTGAGACTCTACTATAGGTGATCATTTATCCAATAGTTATACATAGTTATGGGACATTGGGATCATGTTATGGGTCTCATACCTCTACTACGAGTAAGTGCCTCTATCCCAAGGTCCTTTCGGTAACTCTTAATGGAATAGAAATCATTAGTCATAACTCATAGAGTCATCATCACATGGGAAGGGTCATATCTACTACTTGTCCACCATTCATAAATCATACTCATACAATAGCTCCATAATGTTGTTTTGTGCAATGTGAGTATAGGTCTTTCATCATGCTTAGGTGAGAGAACTCACAATTATTCATATTTGACTTGAATGCCATCATAAAACTCATCTCATTCTTTTCATATAGCTTGCCTGAAAGCCTTATCAAGTCATGATCATAATATATAGCTCATCATTGAAAATCATAGCATAATACATAGGTTCATATGAAATAAACTTAATGATAATATAATTAAATTGAAATCATGCATAATCATGTAGGACAATATCAATTGAATCATAATTAAGAGGATCCATTTATAAATTCATAAACACATACTTGAAATTATCATAATACATGAAAAAATACAATACTCTATTGAAATCATACAATTTAACATAAATCATGCATAATAACAATGGTCAATATCAATTGAAATCATAATTGAAAGAACCCACAAAATAGTATGCACCCTAGATAAGCCTTACGGAGAATTTTCTTACAAATTAAGAAAAATCATTAAATTTAGAGAAAGTCATGCAGGATTAAGTAAATAAATATTGATTGAATCTTAATTTATGCAATTGAAGAGAATTGAACATGGCCCATAATGTGATCATGAACCCTGATAAGATTTGTAGAAATTAATGTGAAAAATCATCAATTCCATGTAATTAGATTAATTATATTGAAATAGGTCAATTATCATAAAATAAATCATAATCTATGAAATTGAGTAGAAATCATGAAAATTCGTAAAAATACATGCTTGAATTGGCTAGAAAAAGTAGATATCTTTGACCTCCATGGTAAAAGGGACCTATAGATGGATACCCACATACCTTAAATAAAATGTTAGAAGAAACTTGAAGAAATCCTTGAATTTTAATGAAGAACTTGGAGAATTATTTTGTTGTCTTCAATGGATATTTGAAAGATTTTGTAGATAGAGAAATTTTCATAATTGGTGAATTGTGAAAGAATGAGGAAACATTAAAGGTTTTAGGTAGTTAATAAGATAGTATTTCATCTCCCCCCCCCCTCTCCCAAAAAAAATCGAATTAATTAACTAATAGATAGGAAAAAGTCCAAAGTTCCCTTACTTAAAAACTAAAATTGAAGAAATTTGATAATCAAGTTTGTGATGCGCAATGGATTCATGATAGGTCAATTTTGTGCAAGATGAGATTTTGATTAGGGAAGCACTTTGCTTGTGTTGGTCTATCTCCACAACGCTAAGTGGTCACACACTTTTCTAAAAAGGATATTTTTGAAAATTTATTATTTTGCGATATACTTGGCTTAAAAATTCACCTAGGTCATTTTACAATATTTTATCTTATTATATCATATTTCATCCTTCATATGACTGAGATATTACATGAGTTCATGCAATGCAACTTTAAAATCATTAAATCAAACATCATAAGTTTAATCTAGAATAATTAAATACAATTTGATAGAACCCATAAAATATTATTGAAATTGTAACTTGAATGATAATGAAAACTTGTGAAATTAAATTTAATTCGGGACTTCATGAATGGAAGGGAGTCCATGGATGACATTCCCACATGCCTCAAGTGAAATTCGTACTTGAAATTTGAATTTGGAGACATGATTTCTAGAACCTTAGAAGTTCCTTTGTTCTTTCCTTAAGAGTTGAATACTAGAAAGAGAGATTTCTAATCTAGATGGGCAGCAAAGTGATAGAAACCCCTAAATCCCATTTAGAATAATCCAAAATGACACAATATGAAAGTTAAAAGAATAAGAAAAAATTAAAATAATCTTTACAATTTACTATTAATAAGAATCAAGAGACCCATCAATGATTTGTAGTCTTTTATGGATAGTGGATCTCTGTCCATAGAAATCAAATCAGTTTTTCTTGTGTTTTTGAATATCAACCAAGAAATCATTTCTACGGCTCATAGAATCATCTATTTTTCATCTTATCTATCCGTAGAATCAAAGGTACTGAAAATATCCTCTGAATATCATCTATGAAATCAAAAATCATGACTCATGAAACCTTTAACAACCTGTGAAACATCCTTCGTCCTCTCTGAGGTCACTTCTTCCAACTCTCTGAATCTCATTTACGAGTTTCATCGACGACCTATAGAACCAATCATGAGTTGTTGAACCTTGTCGTAAACACTAATAATTTTATTAAAATATTTTTCAAATTTTATGACTCATCTACGATCATCAACTATAGTTCGTAAATCAATCTATGGACCATAGATGGGTCTTGTAGGCCCTGCACCAAATCAAACTTTCTATATTTCTTTTCTTCATTTTGGTTTTTCAACTTGAGGTATTACAATAAATTTCATGATAAATGTAAAATATATTCATACAAATATATTTATAAATTGGCATGAATAATATTCTCACCCAAGGATCTATTTATTAAATATTCAATATATATTGAAGAACTAGAATGTTCTTCAAGAATTGTTGTTTGTTCTCATGATAAATTGAATCGATCGGCTAATGTTGGAATTAAATTTTTTAAATTCTAAAAAGTATAAAAGGTGAATATGACCCCGTTCAGATGTCATGTGATATATAGATGCATATATAAGACAATCATATGTGCATTTATTGCTATCCAATGGTATGACATTCACAAAATAACTTATGCAAAATAATTGAGTTAGGAGTACAACTTTCAAATTATATAATTAAAACAAATTAACATGATAAATGTTGATTAAGCTCCAAACTAATTTATGTTAAATGCCTCAAATAAAAGCGAAAGCACTGGTTATGAGAATAAAACTTTATGTGTTTGACTGAAATAAAATGTATTGCATTCAAAAATAGTTATACGCATCAAAACAATAAATTAAGATTAATTAATTTCTCCTTCTCAGTTGGTTCATGATCAAGAATCAAATATTTTACATCTAATAGTTGTTGATGTGTAGCATATGATTAATAGATATAATACGATGCACAAAAATAAATTACCTAATGTAGATTGAGATAGATGTTAATTTTTCTAACATAAGGGAAAGTATATTGTGAATGATCATTCAAGCAAAATGCTAGGATTTTATATTTAATTGTGAATGTTCTTATTGAAGGATATAGTTTATGATATTCATGAATCATAATAGACCAATCAATTCTAAATAAACTAACTCTTAAAAAAGTGAAGGAGCGAATTATCAAAATAATCATAACAAAAAATAATATGCTTCTGAAGTCTATTACATAATACTTCATGAAACCTCATTCAAAAGGTAAGTACCTAAAAATAATGAATTGATGAGATTTCAATAAGTTATGTCACCTTATGAACTGATACAAAGTGATATTGGTTAACGATATTTTTGAAATATAGCACAATATAATAAAAGATTATGAGGTTGTAAATTCAATGATCTATAAAAGTGTGGTAGCGTAAAAATAATTATCAAGTAGAAGATATCATGTATTTTAATATTAAATGTTGTCACTTGAAAATATTGATTTGAAAATTCCTTAAGGATTAAAAATTCCTAAAGCATATACAAGTTTTTGAAACATTAGTTTATAATTCTCAACAACGATAATAACAACAACAACATACCCAGTGAAATTCCACAAGTTGGGTCTGAGGAGGGTAAAATGTACGCAGACATTACCACCACCTTATAGAGATAGAGGCGTCGTTTCCAGAAGATTCTCATCTCAAAAGTATCATCCCAAAAGCATAAAATATTAGATATGAAACCAAATGACTAGAGCGGAAAGCAAATGATAATTTGTAAACATAATAAAAGTAAAAAAAAGAATGAAAAACAATAACAACAATATAAAGACACGACTATCCCCAATAACCTACTATATCACAAGGCTAGTCATCATTGTACCCCTACTAGTCGTCCAACCTTCTACTCAAATTTGTAACCTCTTTTATATTTAGGTCATATCCACGGTGACATGAAGTTGTGTCATATCTTGTCTAATCACCCTCCTCCCAATACTTTTTCCGTATGCCTCTACCCCTCCGCGTCCTATATCCGATCTCTTGCACCTCTGAAGCATCAAGACTTCTTCTCTACACATGCTCAAACCATCACGGTCTTGCTTATCTCATTTTGTCTGCTATAGAGGCCACCCCAAGCTTCCACAGAATGATCACATTCCTAATATTATCCCTCCTAGTATATCCGCATATCCATCTTAGCATCCTCATCTTCGTAAGTTGCGTATTCTAAACATATGAGTTTTGATTGACCAACACTCTACCTCATAGAGCAAGATAGTCTAACCACAATTCTGTAATACATATCTTTAAGTTTTGATGGTATTTTCTTAT
>JAPFFP010099785.1:0-19845 GCA_026153255.1 Solanum medicagineum | reverse complement strand
TATTGTTGTTGGGAAGCTGCTGGATTTTATTTGCAGGTGCGGTTAGTTAATAAAACAGAGGAAACTCTGCCGAAATTCCGGTAGATTTCTCAGTGGGATAAATCAGGCAATGCAGGTTGTTATGTGTATAGGTGCTCCTATCGGGCACTGGTCACGACCCTAGGTTGGGCCGTGACATTATGTATTGGGTTTTCAAGTTCTTCATCTACTATTGTGTTAGTCATAGATCCCTATAATGTACACATTTTAAAAATGCTTGGTAGATGATGAAGGTCATGTCTTCGTCGTAAACTTGTAGTTATTATCATGATCTAAGCCTATCTCCTAGATGTAATATGCTACTTAAAGATACAAATGATCCCAAGGTAATTTCATGACATGAAATGACATTGAAATATCATAATAAGATTGAAATATTAATATAAAGTCTAAAATAGTCTCAACGTAGCATAGTAGAGAATCTAATACAATGAAAATCCTAACTGACTATCTATTGCCTCTAACCATAATGAGTATAGAACAAACGCATAGCTAACCTCAAAATTTATGGTGAAAAAAAATTGAAATATCCAGAGATGACACCATCCTACGAACATGAAAACTCACCAAGCTAGCTCAACTATTGATCGGAGGTCTACACTAAATGTGAGTGAGGATGTACATCTGAATCTATTTTATAAAACAATGTATTCTAAAGAGTATATGGTCAGTAACTTGAATGTACCGTCTAGAAATAAATGCAAAAAGCATACTATCGGAATATGAAGACATGCTAGTGCAATAACTAAGTAATCATATCATAAAAATTGAGTAAATAAATATAAGGTTATGCACTATCTTTAAGTCTAATTAAAGGAGATATCAATAACTGACAAAAATTATATGAGCTACAATATGGAGTTTAATGTATTTCTCCCACACTGAAAAGAGAGTGTCCATACTTGTAAAGACAAGGACCATGATATTTGAACTAAGGTGGATCCACTAGCTAAAAAGTCTATAATAATAAATTATAGTGATATTTAATTTTGTGACTGAGGATTGCTAATAAAGTTTACGAAGGCTAAACACAAATCTTCATCCCTATAACCCAGTCAATGCTACGTACACTTCCCATAGGAATATGTATCTGATAATTTCGAATCATTAATAAAAATTTAATAATCATAAGAATATCTCTATAAAATCATGATAACATGGCATAATTTGAGAGTCGCTTTCTAGAAGCATCTAAATCATGATGATAATATAAATGGATTGATACTTTATGTAAGAACATCCTTAATTCATAAAAATCTGAGTTTCTAAACTTATAAGTGAAAATAGGATAATTGAGATCGTGAAAACTACTTGCATGCTTAAGGTTCATGAAATAATCATTAAAAAATATAAAATTTTATTTGAAATGACAGAAATATGCTTAGTTCATGCAATTAAAGATCAATCATGTAGAAGAAATTGAAATTTGATAAGAACTCGTGAAGATCATGAAATCCTGGATTGTAGAATCATAATGTGAGAAATTAATTTCTTTGGGTTTAATGAGGGAATGGATATCCATTGATTAAGTTCTATCCAAATAAGAAATCCTAGCTTGAATTAAAGAGAGGAGACGTGAAGCTTAAATTCTTGTTCTTTCCTTGAGAGGAAAATTGAGAGATAAGGAACTACAATTTGAGAAAATGAGGAGAGAATAAGAGGTTGATTCCATGAACTGAGCCTACCCCCTAATCATAGCACAATACTCAGAATCTCGAGGAACCTTAAGCTAACTACATGGCATACATAGGCATACTTAATAAAAAAATCATAACAGAGAATAGTCTAAACGGTCTGATAGCATAAAAGGGAAAGCTAAGTCTAAAAATAAGACAGACTCAATGTATAAAATAATATCTGAAAGCCACTGCTACCTAGATGAACTACTAGGATATACCCTAGTTAACTTGAATTCTAAAAGTAAAATAAAAGACAATCTGAATACAGAAATCAAAGTATATCCTCAGAATATGAGGATTCATCAATTTCTGAAATCGTAGAAGCTGCCACTAGCAAAGTAGATAAGCGGAAGGGCCTGCTATTATATTATAAGACAGTGTATGCAAAAGTATGCAGCCAGTAGATGAAAGATATTAAGTATGTGAGAAATACAATTGATCAAATTAGAAACATAACAAAGAATTCATTTGAAGCATGGTAAGAAGGCATGAACATGGTCAATGCATTTAAAGATATATAATGAAAACCTTGAAGAAGTATAAGTCATAAGAAAACATAATCGTCTATAGATATCAATCTTTGGATAATTAGACTATGCAAAGTTATAACATGGAATCTAGTATAACTCCTACACCAAAAAGGACAAGCTACTTGCCAAGGTAGACTCTGTATCATATCATATGCTTTATGTGATCCACTAGCAAAGTCAATTAAGACAACCTACCCTGACACATAGTTATGGGACTAGGTATTGGTACTAGAGACTCCCTTACCTAGCTTCCACCTCATAGTCATCTCGAGAGAGTGAGGGGTGCTGGCCCCTCCGAATAGAGTGCTACTGCTAAGGAGACCATGACACAGGATGAGGGTGGTCAGACTCAGCCACACACCGGCTCTTAGGCGCCCAGGTATGATGTTTTGACCCCTTATATTTTATTTCGCTTTGATTTCTTGCACGATAATGCACCTCTTTTTCGATGGGGATGTGGGTAGTTATGGCAAAAATACAACTTAATCATCATTTTCATAAAATCTCCAAACTTATGCATCAAATATCATTAAAAAATGGCTTCATGATCATGCATGCATACAACTTAACTAGACATACACGTTTGTGAGAATTTCGAAGGAATAGACCACATTATGTACCTTAGGCTTGAATAGAAAGAAAGAGGTATGGATCTTTTATTATGTCCACCTCTATCTCCTAAGTAGCACTTTCAACTTGTTAGTTTCTCCATAACACATTGATAGATGCAACCTTTTTATTCCTCAATCTCTTCACTTGCTGGTCCAAGATCTCAATCGGTACTTCTTTGTAAGTCAAATCTTTCTCTGTAGACATATCTTTTAATGGAACAATGGAGTTAGGATCATCCAAGAATTTTTTTAGCATGGAAACATGAAACACTTGATGAACCATGGCTAATTCCATAGGCAAATCTACTTCATAGGCCACCTTCCCAATTCTCTTTACTATCTTATAAGGTCCCATGTATCTAGGACTCAGTTTGGCTTTCTTGCAAAAACACATCACTCCATTCATTGAGAAAACTTCAAATACACCCAATCACCTTTATAAACTCTATGGAACAATGGAATTAGGATCACCCAAGCATTTGATTATCATGGAAGCATGAAACACTGGATGGACCATAACTAATTCCATAGACAAATCTAATTCATACGCTATCTTCCCAATTCTCTTTATTATATCATAAGGCCCCATGTATCTAAGACTCAATTTGCCTTCCTTCTTAAAACACATCACTCCTTTCATTAGGGAAACCTTCAAATACACCCATTCACTTTCACTAAACTCTAATTCTCTCCTCCTAACATCGGTATATAATTTTTGACGACTTTGGTTAGCCTTTAACCTTTCCTGTATTACTTTCACCTTTTCCATAGCATCAAGCACCAAATCTAGTCCAATTAAGGACATTTCTCCAACTTCAAACCATTCCACCGGTGATCGATACCACCTACCATATAATGCTTCAAATGGGGTCATACCAATACTTGAATGAAAACTGTTATTACAAGCAAATTCAATAAGAGGTAAGTGATCATCCCAACTTCTTTAGAATTCAAGCACACAAGTCCTCAACATATCCTCTAATGTATGTATTGTCCTTTTGGCTTATCCATCCGTTTGAGGATGAAATGCGGTACTTGATTTTACCTTTGTGCCAAGACCCTTCTGGAGTGACTTCCAAAAATGAGAAGTAAATTGAGCACCTCTATCCGATATAATGGACAATGGCACCCCATAGAACTTTACCAACTCTTGGGTATAAACATGAGCATAATCCTCGACACCATAAGAAGTCTTAATTGGAAAAACGTTAGTTGTTTTCATAATTCTATCCACACGCATCCATATTGAGTCAAATTGGTTTCTAGTCTTTGACAAACCCGTGAAGAAGTCCATATTCACTATCTCCTATTTCTAAGTTGGTATTTCAATGTCTTCAGTCAAACCACCGAATTTTTGATGTTCTACCTTCACATGTTGACAATTTGGAAATTCCATCACATACCTTGCTATGTCTTTCTTCATGCCCTTATACCAATACACTTCCCTCATATCTCTATATTTTGGTGGATCCCAGATGAATAGAATATTTGGAATTATGGGCTTCATCAAGAATTTTCTCCCTTAAGGCCCCTACATTAGGCACACATAATTGTCCTTGGTAATGCAATACTCCATCTCCCCTTTGTGAAAAGACCTCCACCTTCTTATCAGTCGCCAACTTCTTCAATTCAACCAAGGTAGGATCCCTGTCTTGTTTTACTTTAATTTCCTCCATTAAAGACGATTTCATCGTATTAGGTACCAACACACCACCATTACTCAGACTACTTAACCCTATGCCCGAACAAGCCAAACAATGCAATTCTTTGACGAACTCCTTATTTCCATTATCAATATGTGTTATAGTATCCATAGACGCTCTACTCAATGCATCGACCACAACATTAGCCTTAATAGGGTGATACATCACACTCATGTCATAATCCTTCAAAAGTTCAGACCATCTTCTTTGCCTTAGATTCAAATCCCTTTGGATAAAAATCATATTGAAATTTTTTGTGGTCGGTGAGTATATCAACATGTACCCCATAGAGATAGTAATAATAAAACTAAAATAGAAAATGTGATGTGACATTCTTTTTGATATTTATGTATTTTTTTCCAATTTTAATAAAATGTTCTTCTTATATAAATGGTTATATAATATTATATATGATTTTTATCATGTATATACACGGTAATTTTTAATTTGAAATTATATTTTGATTTTTCCCATTTATACACATAATAGCTTAAATAATATCACTTTTTCATTTTTTTTACTTTTATTTTTAAAAATCTAATGTATTCAATTATTTTTAATCTCTTAATTAAAATATTTATTGTCATATTTATTAAGTAAGAGCACCAAGCTAATTCCCAATTACACTCTTTCAATTCTTTCGAATTCATTGGATCCTTTTCCGCATTCTAGAATCCCCCCTTCTTCCACTCGACCCCGAAGAGTAACTAGGACCAATTTAGTCACCTTTGGATGTTCCAATTGATCACTGTCTATTTTTGATTATTCTCAAAGGATAAGATTATTCTCTTTACCAAACATATGCGGATCCAATCACGATCTTATATATAAGAAGAACAAAAAATCTTTTTTGATCAATCCCTTTTGCCAAGATAACCTTTGCAGTACCTTAAAGATCCTTTTCAAGTTTGAATTTGTTTATTTCATGCACAAGGGTAAGGAACTTTGGATGAACTAATGCGAATGGGTGTAAGCCTCGCTGCTCGAAAACACCCAGTGTTGACCGCACGGAGAGACACGAAAACACAGGTAACTCCAGTTGGCTAAGTGGCATCTTCAAAATTTACATTACATACTCTTTTTCTATGAGATGCTGGGAATACCTTATCTTGTTGTCAAAAAATTCCCAAGTGGCTTTTCAATAGCTTGCCACTTGGCTTAACCACATTACAAACTACTCTCCTTTATATATATATATTGATGTGACATGAGACAAGTTTAGAGATGTGTGAGGCGGGGTAGGTTTAAAGTTATGTGAGACAGGGCATGTTGAAGTAACAATTTTTAAAACTAATGTAGGATGCTCTTTGTGGGTTTAAAGAACCAAATAGGAATTCGAAGAAAAATAAATCTTTGTAATTAGTAAAATTCAAATGTATAAACTTTTGATATTAAACATTGACTTTAATTCTATTAATTTTCAAAAATTTTGACATGTTTGGTAAATCATTAGTTGTTCAAATGTTAATTAGAAGTAGTTAATTAACGATTAAGAAGTAATTGTTGAAATGTCAACTAAAAATATTTAATTGGTAAAAATTTTTAAAAAATTATAATTTTTATTTTTCACATTAAATTTAATTAAAAATAAACAAACTTAAAAACTTAAAAGGAGCAAATTTATGTGGGGCAGGTCTATGCGGGGTGGAGCGAGGCTAGTTGAAAATGAAAATAAAAATCATCATGTAGAGTGGGGCTGGGCGATTTAAAAAATTTGCGGGTTGAGATCAACCCGTCCCACCCTCGCCCGTCCCCGCCCCATTGTAATCCCTATAGTTAGGAGTAACCTGTTTTAAACAACCCCGAAAAGTGCTTGAAAATGTGCCTCGAAAATGCCTGGAATCGTAATTTCCATATATCTCAAAATCCGTACATTATTTCAAAAATTCGACTTCATATTCTTGATCAGGGGTCAAATTGAGTGGGTAATGGGTCTAACCCCGATTTTAGAGAGAACATTTCAAAATTTTAATTTTCCAAGTTTGCGAAAAACAGTGGGCATTTGTGCGCCTGTGTTAATTTTGCTCAGAATTTGTGTTCAGTTCAAGACTTTTGGGTCTTAGGCCCAAGCCTTTCTATACGTGAAAATACCTATACTTAGCCTTATTTCACCCCCATATCATTCAAGATATTCCGAAATACTCTCTCAAACACTTAGACAATATTTCATCTCCAAATTTCAAGTCCTAAAATTCATCCGGATCTCAAGGTTCTTATTCAAGCATCAAGTCTCCATCTCCAATATCCTTGAAAAATTCTCCAAAAGTTAAGGTATGTGGTTTCTTTCATGGATTCCTTTCACCTATGATGCCCAAACTCCTTTTTACTTAAAATTGCATGAGTCAAAGTTGATTTACTCATGGGTCTTATCTATTATGAATTTCGCAGCACACTATGATGGAGTTTATGAAATGATAACTGGTTTAGCATGTTTTGAGCTATGAATCCAAGATCTATTGTGGGATATGATGAAGGATTTTGATATATATTGTTTGAGGGTGTTACTAAGTATCTATTGATGATTTTATACTGAATTTTTTAGCATGATTCCGCTCTTGAATTACGTGGTTTTACACTAGCATTACACACCTGCCAAGTGTTCCATAAAATGTCCGGTTATTGATTCTTGATGTGTTGAAGGGCAAATGCTTGGCATATGAGATATATGACTTTATGATGATGAAAGTAATGTAGTATTATGATGATTTCTTGAAAAGTATACCTAGGATTACATGTTGAAGGTCCAATATATATCTTATAAGTTGAATGACAATATGATGATGAAAGGAATGTACGTATATGATATTATCTCTAGAGTGTGGGGAAAATGACCAAGCCTCACTCGGGGAGGTTGTAGGCCCGGGTAACCTTGTTGAGGGGTCGATATCTTGACCACTATGATGGAGGTTGTGAAGTCCATTAGTCTTGTTGAGGGGCTGATACATTGACCACTATGATAGAGGGTGTGAAGTCCATTAACCTTCTTGAGGGGTTGATACCTTGACCACTATGATGAAGGGTGTGAAGTCCATCAACCATGTTGGGAGGTTTGTACCTCATCAACCACATGAAGGGGTTCGTACCTCATGTGGCCTCTCCAAGGAGGTGGTAGGCCTTGGATATTCACTAATAATTGTCTCTCCTTACACATGTATTATGTTCTATATAAGCATGATTTACTTCAAGAATGATTCATACATGCCATATTGCTATAAGCTTATTTATTGCCTATGTTTATGCATTTCGATTATGGTGCTTATTAATTGTTGCATTGCATCCTACATACTTAGTACATTCAAACTTACTAACACATAATCTATGCCTACATGATGTTATCATGTAGGAACTAGAGCTCCATTTGTTCATCATCCTCCCCTACGTGGCTAGTAGTATCTATTCAATCTAGTTGGTGAGCCCTCCATTCTGAGGACAACGTCTATATTTTTATGCTATATATTAAAGACTATCTCTTTCTTTATAGTATACTTTGACTATGAGGGTGAGCGCGGTTGCTTGTTTTGGCCCCCGCTCTTATCTATGTAGTAGAGGTGTTGTTGGACATGTTATGTATCTATGCTATGAGCTTTGAATCTCTCTTGACTCTTGTTGATTATTATATGAAAGTTGTCCCTTAGCCCTGGTTATCGCTATTACTATCTCTTGATGTTATTTACTTACTACCAAGGATGTGTGATAATATGCTAAGAGTCTTATTTGGTGTCCCTTCGAGTTCCCCAGTCACCGGTCACGTTTAGGCCCTAGGCTTAGGTCGTGACACTGTTACTTATTATTCTACCAATCTCTTTTGTGACCATCAAAATTTACTACAGTTAATTTTTTGTTTTTAAAAACAATTATGAGGTAAAAGCATATAATAAAGTCTATGACCAATGTTAGAAGTTTCAGGAGAGAATTGTGTGGAAGGTAATAAAAAGAGTTGAAATTAAAATTGGTGAAAAGTTTGTACGGTTCAAGTCAGATCTTTTTTTATTTAGTGGTTAAGATAATTGAGGTGTAAAATATAATTTTTAAAACTTTCAAACTTTCAAAAGAATACTCAAATAATTTCAAGTCTCAATTATATTCACTTTACTAGGAGACACACCAAGCACGAATATAACCAAGAACTCTAATAGTCACAAACTCGAATATTCAAATACTCAAACATCAAGAATGGACATCAAACTAAGAATTTGGAATGAAAATTTTACCTTCAACATCATCACTAGTAGGCATGAATAGATGCGGGTAGTTGACCTACATATCTTCTTTGTTTTCCCATGTAGCTTTTTCAACAAATTTTTTTCTCTACAAAACTTTGACTGATGCAACCTCATTGTTCCTTAATTTGAAAACAGGAAAATCAAGATTTTGGATTAGAATCTCCTCATAGGACAAACTATCAGTTACCCCGACACTTTTGATAGGAACAACCAATGAGGGATCTCTCAAACACTTCTTTAAAGTCAAGACATAAAACACGCGATAAATTACTGATCTTAGATGTATTTATATGCCTAATTAGCCAATAATGCCCATAAATAGAGACAAGTCAGAGGGTAAAGTCATAGAGTCTAGGTGTTTTAGTGTACTTTTCTCTTATTTTGCTAACACAGGGCCGAGTACGCCGGTTGGTTGCGTTTTTGCAGGAATTTGCTTTAATTAGGAAATTGGGAGTCAAACCCGGAATTAGGGGAAGTACACAACCTATAATTCAGAAGATAAAATTTAGTTGAAGCAGCCAAAAGACCAAAGTCCACGTGGAAGACTTGGAACAAGGTTGTGGAAGCTGAAAAATGTAGAAAAAGGCGCGAAGCTGAAAAGTGTACAAGGTCTGTATCGTGGACCTATGCAAAAGTTTTGTAAAACTGCCCAGTCAGCAAATTAAGCAAAAAGCAGAAACACAAGGGTTCCGCGTCACGGACCTGAGAAACCGATATGGAAAAGTTGAATTACAGGATTTTTATTATTATTCTATCATAAACTTTATGTTTACATTCTATTTTTATACAAGAACTGCAATAGGGACGACGAAGAACTATTTTTCACAGTACTTTAGTTAGTTCAATCTTTAGTTGGTTTTTGATGTTTTCCAATTCATTCATGATGTATTCCACATTCATGACTGGCTAAGTCTCCATATTCTGGGGTTGTAGCCATATATAATGTGTAGTACTTAACTTTGCATATCTTTGAATGGCTTCTTTCGCTTATTCCTATGCTATTTTTATCTATATTTCTTAGCCTGTTCAACTGGGGGTAAATTAGTTGTTCACTCTGGATTTGAGAGATATTGGAGTGGATAGAACACAATAGTATAGAGAGCTTGTTCGACACTAGGAAACTAGGTTGATTCGTGTAAGGGAGACCTGTGACAACTACCCTTACACCTCGCTCGGTTCTTACTACAGGAAGATAACTTTAAGGCATTTTTATTGGTCTGTCTATCCCCACTCAACGATATAGTTAGGTAGTCAATAACGGTAGATAACAATTGTTAAGGCTAAACTGAGTCGTAAGGGTTACAACCCTGGATCTACTCATCAATTGATATCTTGTAGTAAAAGTAAGATTAATTTAGTAGAAACTTGTTCTTTACAGTCATTTCACTTATTTACACAAATCTCTGTTTACCCAAGCACTATAAGCATGATAACTGAGATTGGTGACTGATTTAATTCAAAATACTTTAGGGTCGACAACCCAGCTCTTTAATTAGGGCCACTATATTACTTGTGGGATCACGTGCACTTGTGTATGCTAGGGTGCAACAAGTTTTCAATGCCATTGCCGGGGATTTGAAGCAAATTGGTTGATTTTTGATTTTTTTCTAATTTTGTGGTGTGTGCTACATTTGATCTTAGAGGTGTTTTTGTGTAGGTGATTGATAATTAGGGTGAAAGATCAGGACTCTTGTTTTTGTCAATCCAAGAGGAGAGCAGGGGTTTTGTTCGAAACACCGCCAATTTTACTCGTAGAGCAAGAGGAGAAGAGGATAACAAGGGAGATTGACCTTGTTGTGGAGAGCATGGCAAACAACAACCCACCTACACCACTAGCACCTATTGCTGATACACCACCGGCATCAAGGCCAGTGAGGGATGTAGCAATCTCGAGAACCTCCAATGTCACTTGCAAATCCCGAGAACTACCAATGTCACTAGATGTTTTGTCAAGCCTGAGCTTGGTGGCTGGTAAGAGCTTAAATAAAATATAGTCTAGCTGTTACACTCTACTAGATAGTTCACTGGGCTTCCTCGTGAAGATCCACAAGTCCATCTTTAGAATTTTCTCGAGATTGCTGATACCTTCATTCTGACGGGGTTGAACTGTGACTATGTGAGGATGACTTTATTCCCCTTTTCACTGTTGAGGGAAGCCCCGATGTGGTTGCATATTGAGCCTTCAAACTCTATAACATCCTGGGATTATCTGGCTCGTAAGTTTCTCACTCAATTCTTCTCATCTGGCAAGACACCAAACTTAGAAGTGAGATCTGAGTTTCAAGCAGAGGTCTGGGGAGAATCTATATCAGGTGTGGGATACATTCAAAACTCTGTTAATTAATTGACTACATCATTGTCAAGCTAACGAGGTCCTGGTCCATATCTTCATTGAATGGTTGGAACCCAATACCAAGATTTTTCTTGATTTAGCTGTAGGGGGTCAGGAGTTGGAGAAGACATACGATGAGTTGTATGATCTTCTCAACAGAAATGCTTAAGGTAATCTAGAATGGAATGGAGAATCCAACAGACTAACAGTCCAGAAGCAAGCCTGGGTATTAGAAATTGATGTAATAATGAGCCTGCATGGCGGCTATGCAGAACATAATGACCATAAACTTTAACAATTTGGCTTTGGGTCTGCAACAACAAGCATTGGTAGCTGTGGGTACAACAAGCCCCCATCAATATGGTACAACAGCATCAATAACCTGGTTGGTGTGATGTTTGTGTTGGAGAAGACCACAGGGCTGAATCATGCAAAGCTAATCCAGAGGCAGTAAACTTTGTGGGCAATGCTAACAGAGGGGGCTATCAGAGATTCGTAAACACATATAACCTGAATTAGAGGAACCACCCAAACTTCTCATGGGGTAGCAATCAGTAGAACCATGGGCCACCTCAGCAAAGACCACAGGGTGGAAATGCATATCAGAATCAACCAGCTCAACAACCTACAAGACCGACCAATCCAGACAACATGACGGATAGTGAGGTGTTGAGGCATATCCTGGCAAAGCAAAATAGGCAAGAAGAGGAGATTCAGAGGCACAAGTAGGATCTGCAGAACTTAGAAAAGTAGTTGGGATAGTTGGCCAGCTCAATAAATTCTAGACCTCAAGGAGGCCTACCTGGCAACACTGATCCCAACCCAAACAGGTCAATACGGTCAGCACAAAGAGTGAAAGGCCTTTAAATGAATTGGTCCCCAAGTAGAAAAAGGGGGATGATTAGGATGCTACACAAAACAATAAGGTTGTCAATCCCAACCCAAGCACTGATGAGGCAACTCCATTGCGAAAACCTCCTCCTCCATTCCCATAGAAGCTCAAGAAGAAGAAGGAGGATGACTGCTTTCAAAAGTTCATCGGGCTGCTAAAACAGGTATAAATTAACTTACCATTGATTGATGTTTTGCAGGGAATCTTGAAATACACGAAAATGTCAAGGAAATTATTTCTAACAAAATGAAGTGGGGTGAGTATGAGACTGTGACATTGACAAAGGCTTGCAGCTCTAAAATTTCTCAATAGATCACACTTGCCAACGAAGTTAAAAGATCCAGGAAGCTTTATTATGCAAGTAACTATCGGGAGTTGTCTAAATGCTAGGAGCTTGTGTGATCTTGGAGTGAGCATAAACTCATGCCACTTCTTTGTTCCTGAAGCTGGCCTTGAAAGGACGAAGCCGACCACCATAGTGTTACAGTTGGCAGATAGGTCCGTCGCTAGGCCTGATGGAGTTATTGAGGGTGTCTTAGTCCAAGTGGGGATCTCTCATTTTTCCCGTGGACTTTGTCATTCTAGATTTTGAGCTAAACCCTGAGGCCCCATTCATACTTGGGCGCCCGTTTCTGTCTACAGGAGGGACATTGATTGATGTCGTAGCAGGGAGGCTCACCATTAGAGCCCATGATAAGGTAGAAGTGTTCGATGTCTATCAGGCTCTGAAGCTACCAGCTACTTATGAAGATCTAGCAGCCATCACAGTAATAGACACTGCATTTTCTATGAACCAGGTTGAGATTGAAGATCCTCTAGCCAGGGTGTTGCTGAATCAAGGGCTAGTGGATGATGCTGAAACCTGAGAAATTGAGAGTGTGCTAAATACTCACAATGTGACTATGCTGAAAAAGATAAATGAATCTTTAAGCAGGGTGTTGGGACCACCACCCAAAATCTCAGTTGAAGAGGCTCCTAAATTGGAGTTGAAGCAGCTACCATCGCATCTCAAGTATGAATTCCTTTGCAAAAATAATACATTACCTATAATCTTGTCTGCTTTATTGACTGCAACGTAGGTAGAAGTTGCTGTTGTGGTGCAAAAGAAAACAAAGAGAGCAATGGGGTGGCAGATGTATGACATCCGTGGCATCAGCCCACCCCTATGCATGTACAGAATATTCATGGAAGAGGGTCACAAAGCACTAACTGCTAAGAGGCTGAATCCAATCATGAAAGAGGTAGTGAAGAAAGAGGTCAGAAAGTGGTTGGATGCAAGGATCATCTTCCCCATATCAGAAGACAAATGGGCAAGCCCTGTGCAATGTGTCCCAAGAAGGGCGGGATGACAATTGTCACCAATGTAAAGAATGAGCTGCTTCTGACTAGAACGGTGACAAGGTGGCAAATCTGCATAGATTATAGTAAATTGAATGATTCCACTAGGAAAGACCATTACCCCATGCCTTTCATTGATCAGATGTTGGAAAGACTTGTAGAGAAGGAGTAATATTGCTTTCTAGATGGGTACTTGAGGTACAACAAGATAACTATCGCACCCAAAGACTAGGAAAAGACACCATTAACATGTCCACATGGGACATACGCCTTCAAACGCATGCCCTTTGGTTTGTGCAATGCACTAACCACTTTCCAAAGGTGCATGATGTCTATCTTCCATGACATAGTGGGTGACTTCGTGGAGGTGTTTATAGATGACTTCTCAATCTTCAGTGAGTCCTTTGAGAGCTGCTTGCAGAATTTGGACAGAGTACTAGCACGATGCGAGGAAACTAACCTCGTTCTTAACTGGAATAAATGTCATTTGCTAGTTAAGGAGGGGATATTCTTAGGCCACAAAGTGCAAAGAAGGGGTTGGAGGCAGAGAGAGCAAAGATTGAGATGATCGACAAGCTGCCACCATCGGTTTTAGTCAAGGGAGTACGGAGTTTTCTGGGACATGTGGGGTTCTACCGTAAGTTAATTAAAGACTTTCTCAAAGATTATGAAGCCGCTATGTGCCCTATTGGAGAAATAGGAACCATTTCACTTTGATGACTCATGTTTGCAGGCGTTCGAGATGTTGAAAAAGAAGTTCGTGGAGGCTCTGCTCTTGGTAGCACCTGATTGGGGTCTCCCATTTGAGCTAATGTGTGATGCCAGTGATACAGCAGTGGGTGTGGTACTGGGGTAGTGCAAAGATAGAGATTTCCATTCTACATACTGTGCCAGCAAGAACTTGGATACAACACATAGCATCTATACAGTTACTGAGAAGGAAATGCTGACATTAATGTATGCATTTGATAAGTTCAGAACATATCTGGTGGGAACCCAAGTTGTGGTGTTGACAAACCACCCGATGGTAAAATACTTTTTCGATAAAAAGGAAGCAAAGCCATGCCTGATCAGATAGATCCTATTTCTTTAAGAGTTTGATATTAATATTAAGGACCGTAAGGGAAGCGAAAACTAGGTTGCTGGTCATCTATCCTGTCTAGAAACTGACGCTCACATAGGTGAGAAATTGCAGCTCAAAGAAGAGTTCCCTGACGAGCAACTGCTAGCAATTGAGGTGGAACAATTACCATGGTATGCTGATATTGTAAGATACTTGGTGAGCAGTGTGTTCCCACCTGATGTGACCTACTAGCAAAAGAAGAGGTTGGCCCATGATGCGAAGGCGTATATCTGGGATAAGCCATACCTGTTTAAACAAGGAGCTGACTGTATAGTGAGGAGGTGTATTTTGGAGGTGTAGATAAAGCAAATTCTTGAGAGATGTGATGCCTCTCCATATGGGGGTCATCATGGTGGTGACAAAACAACGCACAAGGTATTACAATCTATTTTTTCTGGCCCACTTTGTTCAAAGATGCTACTTAGTTCTCTAGGGCCTGCGATGCTTGCCAAAAGACTAGTGCCATATCCCCGAGGCATGAGATACCCATGAACAATATTCTGGAAGTGGAGATTTTTGATGTATGGGGCATTGACTTCACGGGGCCATTCCCGTCATCATTAAGTTGTCATTATATTCTGGTAGCTATTGATTATGTGTCTAAATGGGTAGAAGCGGTAGCCCTCCCAATGAATAACACTAAGGTGGTACGCAAGTTCCTTAAAAAGAACATCTTCACACAGTTTGGTACTCCAAGAGCCATTATCAGTGGTGGCGGTACCCACTTTCTCAATCAAACTGCGAAGAATTTGTTGGTAAAGTAGGGGATCAGGAATAAGGTGGCCACAATGTATCATCCGCAAACCAGTGGATAGGTTGAGGTATCAAACCGGGAGGTAAAGCAAATATTGCAGAAGACCGTAAATGCCACCCGAAAAGATTGGGTATAAAAGCTTGATGAACTATTGCGGGCCTACCCGACTTTATAGAAGACCCCAATAGGAACCTTTCCGTACAAGCTGGTGTATGGAAAGGCCTGTTATTTGCCCATAGAGCTCGAACATCAGGCGTATTGGGTGATAAAGAAACTGAATCTTAACCCTGAGCGCGCTGGCAGGAAGAGACTAGAGCAGTTGGAAGAGTTGGATAAATTCTATCTCCAAGCTTATGAATATGCTAAGCTCTACAAGAAGCATACCAAGAAGTGGCACGACGGGCACATAATCAAGCGTAACTTTGAGCCAGGCCAATAGGTATTACTCTTTAACTCCCTTCTTAAATTGTTTCCAGGAAAGCTGAGATCCAAGTGGCGTGGACCGTTCGTGGTGGTGGCAGTTACACCCCATGATGCTGTGGAGTTAAAGGATTTGACCACAAACCAAACTTTTTTGGTGAATGGTCAATGTGTCAAGCACTATTATGGTGAGGACACAAATCAAATTGTGGAGGCCATTGAGTTGGCCAATGATGAATGAGCCAATCATGCGTCATGACGCAACGTAAAATTAGGCACTGCAAAGGAGGCATCCCATCGTGAGGTAACAATAGTTTTTTTCTTTTCCTCTCAAAGAAAGAAATTTAAAAAAATCAGATCCAGTACAACAAGTGTGAAAAAGTACAGCTCTGCGATGCCTCCGCATTGCAGACCCTTTGCAATTTTGTGAAAATTTTTCTATCCTCATTTCCCGATGATCCGTAGGGTATTTTTTGTGTTTTCTTGGTCTAATACATTAGTTTTACTATTTTGAAGCATGTTAAGGTTTTCGGAGAATTTTTCGGGGCTTGCAGCAAAAAGATCAAAATTTTAAGAAGCTCAAGAGAGTGAGCATTCACGATGATACTGCGATGTAGGTCCATCGTGGATGCTTACTGTTTCTGCATATAGGAAATTTTTTTTGTAAGTGTAGATCCGCATTTTCTCCGCACTGTGGAGGGAATGCGGATATTTGTTACTTTGTGTTCGTGCAAACGTAGCCCCACCCCCATTTAAATACCCAAACCATTTTCTTCTTTCTTTTAACGTATACCCCATGACCTCAAACCCCCTATTTCCTCCATTTTTATCTCTTTTTCCCTTTTTCACCCAAAATTTCAAACAAGTTTGCGTCGCACATCAAGTTTGTCTTTGAGCAAGTCTTCTCTTTGCACAAGGTACATTTTCTCCACTTGAATTTTGCTGAATTTCAAGGCTTCAAGGCATGCAATTCCTCATGAATGAGGGTAAAATTCTAAGTGCATTTCTTGGTTTCTAGGTGATTCTTGCTGTAACAACCCAAACGGGCCTAGACGTGACACGACAAATGGGGAACCCGAAGGGACCCCAAACAAGCCTCTTAACTTGTCATTACACATCCTTGGTTGCAGAAGTATACAAAGATGTAGAGATTAAGAATGGGGCAATGGGACTAAGGGAAAGCTTACATAAACGTTATAATCAAGAGTCAAGAGTCAAAGCTCATACATAAATACATAACATGTCCAACAAGCACCACTAATACATATATATTACGGGGGCCAAGACAAGCTAACTGGGCTCACCCTCACTGTCAAATATAACATAAGATAGTATCTCAAAACATATATAATAGGGAAGGTCATAAACCGAAGTCCCCGAAATGGAGGATTCACCAACAAGCTTGGAATAGCACCGTGTAGCCACGTGGACGAGGAGGATGATCAACTCGGGCACTGGTTCCTACATGGTGATATCATGTAGGAAAGAGTATGTATTGGTACGTTTGAATGTACTAAGTATGTGGGATGCAATGCAACAATAAACAAGCTCCATAGTCAAAATGAATACATTAGACAATAGGCATGATATAGCGATATGACATGTATGATCGATGCATAATTAAAACATGCTATGGTAAATCATGCTTATGTAAGATATCATATGTGTAGAAGAGACCAAGCTAAAAATCTGAACTTTGGATGGGAGATGCCATTCACACCCGGACACCTTGGTGGCGAGGTACTACACCACTCACATGGTTGATGCCGTTCACACCTGGACACCCTGGTGGCAAGGTACTACACCCCCACATGGTCGTCGAGACACTTATGCCCCCTGCACCTGACATGGTCTAATACAATACATTATCTAAAACATATATATAAAACCTTAATGGGGGTAAAAGAGCATTCAATTTAGAGATGAAATTATGCAGGAAAATCATTAGTAAAACCTTTAATCAACACCTTGCAACACGCCCAAGAAATTCATATAAAAAACGCTCATCAATTCCAACATTAGATCTAAGATTTGAAGCTCAAAACATGCTAAAACAATCATACTTTCATGAACTAAAATCACTGTGCAGAAAATTTCTCAATATATAAGATCCACATGTAAAATCAACTTTAAATCATGCAATAATAAGTAAAAAAGTGTTTAGGCAGCATGGGTGGAAGTACCCAATGGTTCAACACCATATACCTTAGCTTTTGTGAAGTTCTTGAAGAAGCCTTTAATGGAGGTTTGAAGCTTGGGTAAGGTCGTTGAAGGAATCCTTGAGACTGATCTTGAGTTTGGGACTTGAATTTAGGGTTAGAAATTTGTCTAAGTGTTAGGGGAAATATGGGAAATGTTTTTGGGTGTTATGAGGGTGAATAAGACTAAGTATGGATAAAAGTACGTTTGGGAAATTTGGGCCCAACACTTAGAATATCATGGACCACACTTAAAAACTGCTAGGTGACCAAAAACACATCTTCACGTCACAGAGAGGACGCGAAGATGATTTTACACTATGGCGCGCCCAAGGCGCGTCGCGGAGGCATCGTGGAAAGCCCTCTGGAATTCGTCCCTTAAAAATTTATAGTTGCTATTCTTTCGCTCTTAAATCGAGGTTTAGACCCTTTGTCACCTAATTTGGACCCTTTGATCACAAATATGAAGTCGAATTTTTGAAATAATGTATGGATTTTTAGATATAAAGAAATCAAATATTTGGGCATTCCGAGGCACGTTTTTGGGCATGTTTTTGGGGTCGTTTCAATATCTCCCCCTTGGGAACATTCGTCCGCGAATATAGAAGAGACGTACAAGACAAGAGTGATTATGAACAAATCAGCCCCAAGAAGAATGCAATATAACATGTAAAACACCATTTTCAAATTCTCAACATAAGTGTAAAATCATAATATGTTTACCAACATACACATGAATGCATGTGAATGACATAGGGGATGAAATGTAAGGATTGAAGTCACATATGGAACTTAGGAGTAGTACCTTAGGCTTGAGTGGAGTGGAAGTGATAAGGGTACCGATTTTGCATGTACGCTTCGGCCTCCCAAATAGCACTTTCGACTTGTTGGTTCTTCCAAAGGACCTTAACGGATGCTACCCCTTTATTTCTCAATCTCTTTACTTGCCTATCCAAGATCTGAACTGGACCCTTCTCATAGGTTAAGTTGTCCTTTATAACACCCACTACATCAAGAGGCACAATGACATTAGGATCACCAACACATTTCCTCAACATAGAGACATGGAATATGGGATGTACCAAATTCAGTTCACTAGGCAACTTCAACTCATAAGCTACCTTGCCAACCTCCTTTATCACCTCATAAGGACCAACATACCTTGGACTCAACATCCCCTTTTTGCCAAACTGGACCATACCTTTTATTGAAGTAACCTTCAAATAAACCTAATCACCCACTTGGAATTCTAGGTCTCTTCTTCTCACATCGGCATTGGATTTTTGACGACTTTGGCCTGTCCTCAATTTGTACCTAATTATCTTAACCTTCTCAAGAGCATCCAAAACCAGATCCAACCCCAACAAGGCCACCTCTCCAACCTCAAACCAACCCACTAGTGATCTACAACGTTAGTAGGCAAACTCAATCAATGTAAGATGGTCATCCTAACTACCTTTAAGCTCCAAGACACAAGCCTTAAACATATCCTCAAGTGTTTGAATTGTCCTCTCGGCTTGGCCATCCGTTTGAGGGTGCAAGGTCGTACTAAGGTGAACTTGTGTACCAAGACCCCTTTAAAAAGATCTCCAAAAGTGTGAAGTAAATTATGCACCAGGATACGATATAATGGATAAGGGAACCCCATGAAACCTCATCAACTCATGGATGTACAACCTTGCATCTTCAGCACCATCTGAAGTTTTGACCGGTAGAAAGTGAGCCGATTTTGTCATCCTATCAGCCACAACCCATATGGAATCGAAACCTTTTCTAGTCTTGGACAACCCCACCACAAAATCCATATTAATCACCTCCCACTTCCAAGTAGGAATCTCTGTGTCTTGGGTTAGGCCACCCGACCTTTGATGTTCAGCTTTGAATTGTTGACAACTATGGCAATCGGAAATAAATTTGGCAATATCTCTCTTCATGCCTCCCCACCAATACACATCCCTCAAGTCTCTATAGATTTTGGTGGAACCGGGGTGGATAGAATAAGA
>JAPFFP010099764.1:0-19846 GCA_026153255.1 Solanum medicagineum | reverse complement strand
CCCTCAATCTTTGTATCACTACCCTCAAGTGGCCCATATTCTCTTCCTCATTATATGAATAGATCAAAATATCATCAATCAAGACCACAACAAGCGAATCAAGGTAGGATTTGAAGACCCTATTCATAAGATCCATGAAGATAGTTGGTGCATTGGTCAACCCATATGACATCAGAACAAACTCATAATGCCTACACCTAGTCCAGAGGGCCATCTTGGGAATATCACACTCTCTCACATTCACTTGATGATACACAGACCGAAGATCAATCTTATTGAAGTGGCTAGCCCCTTGGAGTTGGTCAAACAAATCATCAATTCTTGGAAGAAGATACCTATTCTTGATGGTGACCTTATTAAGTTGCCGGTAGTTAATAAACATTCTAAGAGACTCATCCTTCATTTTCACAAACAACACCAGTGCACCCCAAGGTGATTGCCTAGGCCTAATAAATCCTTCTCCAACAAGTCCCTCAATTTCTCCTTCAACTCTTTTAACTTCGTCGGGGCCATACAGTAAGTGATAATAGAAATGACTTGAGTACAGGGGGGAGGTCTATACCAAAATCCATTTCCCTTTAAGAAGGAACACCGTGAAGGTCATTAGGAAAGACATTAAGGAACTCATTTACAACTGGAACCGACTATATATGAATGACCTTGGACTCCATATCCCTAACCCTCACAAGATGGTAAACACACCCCTTAGAAATGAATTGATGGGTTTTAATGCAAGAGATGAATCTACCCTTGACCACCACATCTTTACTCTCCCGCTCAAGGACAGGTTTATTTGGGAATTGGAATTTGACCCTACGAGCTCTACAATCAATGGAGGTATAGTATGCATGCAACCAATCCACCCCAAGAATGACATCAAAATCAACCATATCCAACTCAACAAGATCACAAGGCAATATTTTATGCAAGATGCAAATATGACAACCACTATAGAACTTTCTAGCAATAATAGATGCACCAATAGGAGTAGACACTTCGTATGACTCACATAACAATTCGGACTAAACATTAAGCTTTTTGGCAATAAGAGGAGTAATAAAAGAAAGAGTGGCACCTGGGTCTATCAATGAATACACATCAAAATCAAAGAGTTTTAACATACCAGTGACAACATCGAGCACCTCATCAAGCCCTTGCCTCCTATGCAAAGCATTAAACCAATTGTGCCTTGTGGCACCACATTGTCAACCACCTCTTCCCAAAGGAACTACATTGGCACCCCGGCCTTGAGGATGAACATCCTTACCCTTCTTGTGAATTTGAGGGCAATCTATTACCTTATGCCCGATTTCCCCAACACCATAACAAGCACCAGTATTCTTCAAGCATCGGCCACCATGACCCTTACCACACTTCAGACACACATCAATAGAACCCACACCACCATCACCTTGGTCCCTTGGGATGTCATTGGCAAACCTCTTATAGGGAGCATGAGAAGATCCTTGGCCTTGATGAAACCGACCTCCCTTGTCACTTTGGAACTTTCCCTTAAAACGGGCCCTCTTGGACTCATTAGTCCTCCTCTTCCTTCACTTTTCCTACTCAATTTATTCTGCATATCATTAAATGAGACAAATTCATGTCATTAATCAACATAGCAGACTAGCACTCTATACTCACCAAGTCGAAAACACCCATTACAAATTTATTCATTCTTGACCTTGAGTCGGCCACAAAGCGTGGAGCATATTTTGAAAGTTAGTTGAAGTTGAGGGCATACTCCCTCACACTCATAGATCCTTATTTCAGGTTCATGAGCTCCACCAATTTAGCTTCCCTAAGCTCAAGAGGGAAAAATTGATTAAGAAAATCTACCTTGAACTCCTCCTGAAGTACCACATTATTGATTCCCTTATCCTTCTATTGTGAGAACCATATTTGTGCCACTCCCTTGAGTTGGTAAATCTCCAAATCTGCCTTTCTCCTCTGACCTAATACCCATGATAGCCAATACCTTGTAGACCCATCAATGAACTCTTGAGGGTCCTCATCTACCTTAAACCCATAGAATTTCGGTAGGTTCATCCTCATGAAGTTTCTCACCCGAGGTGCCATAGTAGGAGTGTAAGGGGCTTGAGCCCCTTGGTTGACTTGATTAGCCACAACTTGTGCAGGCAAAGTTAGGGCATCCAAGAGCTCACCATGAGCCGGTTGTTCCTCGAGTGTGTAGGCTCTTCTTCCTCTTGTGTTAGGCATGATCTAGCATAGCAAAGAACAATCATTAGGGGAAAAATCCTTACCTCAACTTCTATATCACAACATAGAGTAAGTAGAAGGGAAATTTCCTGAAACGTTTCATAGCCTCTTACTCATATTTGCAGTGCAAAACACAACCATGAATAAGACTTTAATCGATGCGGTATGTTAGATACCGAGGACCATTAACAACCTATTGCTCTGATACTAAATTTTTCATGACCCAAGCCTAGGGCCTAGATGTGACAAGGTGTATGGGAAACCCAAAGAGAGCCCAAGCAAGCCTCTTAGCACATCATTGCACATCCTTTGTCACGAAAGCAATAAAATGACAACAAGAGATAGCACATAGGGATAACCGGGGCTAAGGGACATCTTTCATACCAAAACATTAAGAGACAAGAGAGAGTCACAGCTCATATCATAATAAATAACATGTCCAACAACACCTCTAACAAGTGAACTTGACAGGGGCCAAGACATGTAACCAGGCTCACCATCATAGTCAAATATTCAATAAAGAAAGAGACTCGTATTACATAGCATAAAAAAAAGGCGTTGTCCCCGAAATGGAGGACTCACCAACTAGCTTGAGAGAAGTCGTACTATCCATGTGGAGGAGGAGGAGGATCAACCAGGGCTCTCGATCCTACGTGGTAATATCACGTAGGCATAGAGTATGCATTAGAACGTTTGAATGTACTAAGTATATAGGATGCAATACAATATTAGATAGGCAACATAGGCACAATGCAATATCACTGGCAATAGATAGCATATTAATAATATGTCATGAATGAAGGATGTTTATATAGAACAAAATACATTTGTAGCAAGTGACCATCAATATAGAATATCCAAGGCCTACCACCCCCTTGGAGAGGCGAATGAGGTGCAAACCCCTCAATCTTGTTAATGAGGTACCAACCCCCCAATGTGGTTATACGAGCCTACTACCTCCGGTACTAGGCAACCAAGTTACAAACTCCTCGATATGGTTAATGAGATAATAACCCCTCAAAATGGTTATACGGGCCTACTAGCCCCCGTACTAGGTAACCAAGGAACCAACCCCTCGATATGGTTACTCAGGCCTACAACCCCCCTAGCTGGGCTTGGTCAACTCACAACACTATGGAACTTGATCATGAAATTAACATATATACAACATACTTTCATCATCATAAAATCATATATCTCATATGCTAAGAACTAGAGCTTTAACAACTCAAAAATCATAATTCGAACATTTTATCAAACATTTCGTGGGTGTGCAGTGCTTGTGTAAAACCATGCAATTAAAGAGTGAATTCGTTCAAGAAATCTTGAAGTAAACTGTCCCACCAATAATTGATAACATCATCATACAATATACATAAAAACCCTTCGTCAACTATCGAGTTAGATCCAAGTTTCATAACTTAAAACATTCTAAAACATTCACACTTTTATAAAACCCCAACATAGTTCATAGTCAAATTCATAATAATAGATCCATATGTAAAATCAACTTAAAATCTTATAAATTAGATGAAATGTAAGTTTGGGCACCATGGGTGAAAGGACCCAATGGTTGAGATCCACACACCTTGACTTTGGAGAATAACTTGAAAAAGATTGGAGGTGGAGACTTGAAGCTTGAGTGAAATCCTTAGATCTGGATGAGTTTTGGGACTTGAGATTTAGGGTGAAATATTTGTTTATGTTTTTGAAAGATCATTGGGGAATGTCTTGTATGATATGAAGGTAAAATATGGCAAAGTATAGGTATTTTCATGCATGGGAACATTAAGGCCCAAGACAAAAAAGTCTTGGACTAAGATAGAAAACTGACAACATTTTAACACAGTAACACCCTTGGTGCATTGTGCAAGGGGCTCGAATTGCTTTCTGGAAATCGCATCTTGTGATTTTTAAATTTTGATACGGTTGCTTAAAAAACGGTGTTAGACCCATTTCCCTCTCAATTTGACCTCCTGATCAGGAACATGAAGTTATCTTTTTTATATCAAGCACGAATTTTATGATATATAGGAAATTATGATTCCAGGCACTTCTGAGGCACATTTTCGGGGTCATTTCACAACCTCAATAACTAGAGTATTTCGGTAGCCTCAAACTGCACACACGTAGAAGCAAGATTCAAGCTCACTTTACATATCTGTCACATGTTTTCATCTTGGTTAGCCCCTTTCAGGCCCTTTTATTGTCATATAATATAAGAACTCAGGTAATATAGAAACTATATTCAACACAACCCTCAACACAAGAACAACCATCCCATAACATTATGTATATAAACAACACAAAGATCACATCCAGCATATACAACATATACTCCACAACTCAATCCATAATCAATACATTTTTACATATTCCATCTCAAATATAAAAATATTTTAGGTCATCTTGGGTTTAGAGAAAGCCTAGGCTACGAGGCATCCAACGTCTCATGCTTCGAGTTGATATAATTGAGCCTTTCCCTCCAAATCACTTCTCAATGTTGTTTAGCTATCAAAACTTAAGTCATGCGATAATTATGACTCATATGGATATAAAATCTCAGGAAACGGGTGAAATTACATAAAATATGACTAAAATGGGAAAAAATGGGGCCCATGCCAAAATGCCAAACTAACCCTCATAAAATGATCTCTACATCACCCCAAGTCAATAGCAATAAATTGAGCCCAAAACAAATCTCAGAAGACAGAAAAAGACTCAATAATAAAGTTGTATTTCTTATCGAAAACAGTTCTTACATAACTTCTTGGTCAAATTACATAAAACTACAACTAAATTAATAAGATCTAAGAATATCACAATGCTCCTCTCGGAAAATTAAACAACTTAGACGTAAATTTCACTCATTCCATTGAGAAATGACCAATATATCGTAGTGCAAAGTTTTCCCCAATTCTAATATATGATTAGCAAAAGAAACAGAGATTTTACCTTAAAACATGTGGCAAAATCAAGTTTTTACTTCACCATAATGTTCATTGCAAAACCCAAGTCACATAGCCTTTTGAATCACTCAAAACAGATGAAAAATAAGTTGGGAATTGCGGTACAAAGTTGGAGACATATATATAGAGGAATTCCCTGGAACAACATATATGTATATAGGTGGGTAGGTATTCTAATACGTCACTGACACATGGAAGATCCTCACTGCACCACGTGTCAGCCCTAAAACCTGCCACCTCGTCATCTCTCTTTCCTTTCATTCTTTAATCTCTTTTTCATTCTTTCGGCCTCGTCCAGACTTTGATTTTTGAAAAAAAAACTATGTAACCCACTGAATTTTGACGTTTCGAATTCAACAGTGTGGTCAGAATTTCCAGTGGAGCTTCCTACGGTAAACTGAGGGTCTCACTTTTTATACGTAAATTTTAACATAATGCCCTCAGAGGGTCAAATCACATCTGATCTCCCTGGTATTAAGCAAAGTGTTGTCCTAGACCAAAATTGACATTCCTGATCTAACTGCATAATCAATATTCTCATCTAGGACATGGTTCCCAAGAGCATTTCTTGGGTTAACTATTAATCGATTTCAACAATTAAATTTGCAATCCATGATATAATTGCACCGGACATGCTCCTAGCCTAACTCCACCATTCCTAAGCTAATGATATTGCCAGAATTCCTTTCTGAGGTCATTTATTAGGACTTTACCTGAAAAATCATTTTATAGGTATAACTTCTCGATTAACTCAAAAATCCACTTAACTCCCAAACAATCCAACCAATAATCAACCCAATATTCCTTAGGTCAATATGCATATGCTCAAATCAATATAATAACAACAAATGGATAGAAATGACCCAGAGGTTCATTACACTTCTCCATTTTACACGTCTCCTAATGAGTTTACCATGGTAGCTACGGCCTTCTTAATATAAATGTCAGTCTTCTGATTTGTTGTTTTTCTATCCCTCGAAATGTATTGCTTGCTCCTAGTTTCGTTGACCTTTTTAGGATTATTCTTCTTGTACTCTAGAGCCCACAGTGGACAAAGCTTAATAAAGTGATATGAGCTTCTGCACTTATGACATAGTTGTTCTTTAGTAGCCTTGTTAGTATTTCATTGATAGTTTCTCTTCTTACCCTTTTAACCTTTTCTTAGAATTTGTTGGAATCTTATAGTCATCGAGGCAAGGCGCTCCTCTTCAAAGTCTTCCTTTTCAGTGGCCTTGAGAACTAGGTTCTTCTTCTTTCTCTTTCAGTTCAACTCCTTCTCTTTATTCTTTTTCAGTTCATAAGTCAAGAGGTTTCCAATCATCTCATCCATGGTTAAAACGTCTAAATCTTTTACTTCGGTGATATCTTCCACTTTGCTTTTCCCATGAGTTAGGAAAAACACTTAGCAGCTTTCTTATGGCTTTACCAGTTGGGATGAGTTCTCTAAGTGAGTAGATCTTGTTTACAATGGCAGTAAATCTTGTATGCATATCTTGAATGATCTTTCCTTCCAGCATTTGAAAGTGCTCATACAGCTAGTTCAAGTTATCAATCTTAGCCTTCTTAACTTGGCTTATTCCTTCATGTGCTACTTGTAGAGTGTCCCAAATTGCCTTTTCATCTTGATAGACTAAGATTCAATTGTACTCATCATGGCCTATTCTACAAATCAGAATCTTCTTGGTGTTAGCATTGTTCTGAATAGCTCGCTCGTCAGTAATGTCTCGTTCTATTCGTTCTTTGGGAACTTAAGTGTTTGATTCTATACCGTTCTTCATGGGAATTGTTGGTTAGTCCAATATGACATTCTAGATTTGGACATTCACTAGTGAGATTGTCCATGATATGATTTTTTCACCCTCCATAGTACTTGCTATTGAACAGTGGTGGCCTTGTTTCAGAAGCTCTTCCAGGTGTTCGCCATCAATTGAAAAGACCTGCTCTGAAACCAATTGAAAAACTTTCTACCTTGACACTCAATAGAACTAAATTCTTTAGTTAATACTAGTTAAATATAGACAAACACAAATACCATAAGAACACATGATATATAGTGGAAAAACTCCTTGCGTAAGTGAGAAACAACCGCTACCTACAACTCATAGAATTTCAACAACTTCACTACTTCAAAAGAGCGATATCAAAGTTACAACTCTTACAACTCTCAACTCACGCTCACTTGTCATGCTACCAGATCACATGTGATCAATACACACTCACAAATTTCTCAACCAAAAACTCACTTACAACGATTTTCACTCAATAATTATTCTAAGGAGATTACATTAGAACATAAAAGAAAGCCCAACTCTAGATTTTCTATGTCTGTTAAAGTGTCTGATGCCTTTGTTGCTAGATCTAAGATGCAAAAACTATTCTTCTAGGGTTTTTGTTTTCCTCTTTTACTTATGCCTAGAAGGGTCTTTTTCAAAGACTGCTTCGCGGGTAGTACCTTTGACTTTCCTTCTAGGAGTCTTAGTTTGATTCAACTTCCTTATGGATGAGTCATTTTTCCTATATGATTCCCTCTCCTTTTTTTTGTCTTCTCTTCATAGTTTTTGTCCTGAACGTGGTTTCATTTGACATATCAAAACTATGTAGAAGGCCTTGTAAGAGTTTAACAAAGACAGTTGTATCACAGGCATAGACATAAACTGGCTTTTCATGTTTAAGTTGCATTTTACCTTAAATTGGGTCTTGTGTTTTGGGAATGAGTAGTTGGGTATTTGAATTTTGGGTAAATAAATCAAAATTGGAAAATATCTAGGATGATGCCACATGTCCCTCAATTTAGCTTAAAGGTATGTACAACCCAAAATATTAACAGCAATGGTATATACATATAAAAGTATAGCGAAAGGTGTATGCATACCATTTATGATGTATATTTCCCCCTTTCAATTTTATAGTTTCCTTGACAATTTATGTTGTTGCTATTCTTATTTCATAGTGTGTGTATATATTCTTTTTTATTTATTATTAAAGTTAATTTAATTTAAATATACCACCTAGGAAATATGATTCCTATTTTACAAAAAAAACATAAAACAGAAAATTGAAGAATTAAATATATCCCAAAAAAGAGATTTTGATATTTTTTTTCTAAATAAAAAAACTCTAATTCTTTTCCAAATGCATATATCACTTGTAGAAAAATTAACAACTCCTATAATTTTTATTGCCTTAGTACAAAAAATTCAAAATTAAAATTGATGAAATCATATTTTATAGCAACTATATCTCAAGAGAGACTGAATAAATCAGCTATATTATAGCAATTGAAAAGGAATTATTAAAATAGATCGCTTACAAAATAATAAATAATGAACTTACATCTGAAAAGCAAGAAAAATAGATTTTAAATAAAAGTATATATCACGATCTTTCCTCTTTTTTTTTTTTGAAATAAATAAATAAATAAATATTACACCCCTCTGTAAAGTTTGGCTTTAGGCCCCCAATATTGTGAGTTGGCTTCGTTTATAAGGAGTAGTATCATCATCTCTATAGAGCCGTCTCATCTCCAATGAATTTAAAATGCATTGATAAGCTTCGTCAATGATATTTGATCATCTCCGCTACATCGATCTTCTTATCCAGTGAGCCTTCAAGATTCGTAGCCCCTACAAAGCAACTTCTCTGGTGAAGGGTTTCCCAAATTGACTACTATTTGAACCAGATCTGCTGAGACTCTCCCATCGCCCACCACCATTGCTCACACCACCACCTTTCAACATCTCTCTAATGACTTACGATGCCTCTCTCGCAACTCACTTTTTATGTCAGACTTACATTCTTAAACACTTGCTGACCTCCATTACTACTCTACCAAAGTACCTCCAATCTCCTCTTCAAGTTTGAGGTTCTATCTTTCCAAGGTGTTCCTTTTAGATTTGCTTCAGATTGGCTTTAGTTTTTGACTTTAAGATTTGTTTTGATTACAATGTGAAGATTTAGAGTTACTTTCAGATCGAGTTTTCAAATATTCTCTGTCTTGTCTTAGTTGTTTGATTGTTCATTGTGTAATTTTGCATATCTCTATCTCTTAACCACTTGCTCTCGGTTTTAACTCTGCCCTGTGAATCTTTGTTTCTTGATCCACTGCGCCATATATTGCATTTCTTTCTTATTTTAGCACAATCATGTTGTTCTTGCCTCTTTGCTTGACTTAATAGTTTTAGTAGATTCTTGTTTCATTTGCATCTTGCTTAGTTTAGATCTCCCTTGTGACTTTGGTGAATATGGTGGAATAGGTCATGTCACGCCTCGGGAAGGTACCATAGATGTGATCGGCACTCATAAGCCATTACTGGTTCATAGGCGAACCACTTGACCTGATCACATTATCAATCATATAGCGGAAGACTTAATTTAGAAGTATAAGAAAATGTCTAGTGGCCTAATCAATTAACATTGAATGAAATAATAATTTAAACCAACAATCCAATTCTAAATCAGTCTACTAAAAAAGGAATAACTCGACATGGAATAAGTCAAGCAAACATGAATATCAAAACAATCCATATCTATCTATGAAGCTTCTTACTCCAACATCTAGATAGTGCCAGTGACAAGTCCATGGAAACCTCTACGAAAAGGAATACTATAGAAACAGTAAAGACATAATAGAAAATAAAATGCCTCCTTAACCTTGGAGGTCTCACCACTATTGGGAAATGAAATGGATCTCAACAGAGCTCCTGTTGATGATCTCTATCACCTATATCTGTATCATGAAACAATGCAATGCCAAGTGTCGTTAGTACGGTGAATGTACTATATGTAAAATAGCTAGGAAAACATAAGCTCAATATGTTCCCAACTCAAGACGATAAGGAAACTCAATAAAGATCATAAAAGACTCAAGAGTGTATAATGCAATTTAGTCACATCGAGTACTACTATATCCTAAGTTGGGAGTTTCTCTAATCGACAACCATTTCCTCTGAGCCGGTGATGATACAATGAAGCAATGTTGTTGCCACATACATCCAATACCTTGTCAAGGTAAAGGACAATCTATTAGTCGATCCATAATCAAATAACATCAAGTCCTCTTCTGGGACTAGGAAAACATCCAATTTTATAATTCAATCCTCTCCTACACTAGCTACAGAATTATTGAGTTTGAGTTTTTATTTACTCTCACTCAATTTGGTGCTCAATACTCCTCCCAAGAGTCAACAGTCTTATAAGAATTCAATTCAATCTCTTCGGTTAGCTCATTTAATTGGTCTTATTAGAAACTTGTCAAACTCAATTCGTCACATCAACCATCAAATCTTTTGTTACTAACATTTTATCCGAAAAAGTTCATGATTCATGAAGACTTTATATCATCATCACTCAACCTCAAAATATTCTAGTACAAAAGTAGAGTTAAGACATTTATAATTTTTATAGACATTTCAAGCTTAAAATATAATCAAGTATACCCATTCAAGTGTAGTATATAATAAATGTAAGAATTCAATTTCAGGGTTCATCTAAAAAATATAATCATCTATTACAAGTGTTTAATTCATAAAAACTATCATTCATACAAAGTTATGTAGAAGTATATTGGAATTAAGAAAAAATCTTAACAAAACATTCATGGAAGACTCAAATCATTCATAATTCGATAACTCACATCTATTGGACACATGGAAGAATGTAATCCATGTTTTAGTTAGCCATAAATACCTAGAGTGAATTTTTGAATATCTTGAAAGGACTTACTAGATTCTCTTGAAACCCTAGCTTTTTCTCCCCTTGAAACATTTCTTTAAGTTTGAGAATGTGCTTCAGCGTAAAAAGGTTAACTAACGATGTTCAGAGACTTAAAAAAATGTCAAGTTAAAGCTTTGAAAAGGTTGAAAAGTCCAAAATAACCCTTTTTAAAATTCCTCCCAGGTCATCTATGGGACAACTTAATCCATAGATGCTTCTATCGACCATAGAAATTTATTCATAAAAATTGAGTAGATTTCGAGGTCCTAGAATCCATTCTACGAGCCCAAACTATGATCTGTAGAAGCTTCTATGATCCGTAGTTGGGTCCATAAGTTTGGGAACCAAAAATTGACTCGGAGATGCTTTTTACGAACCCAAGTTTATGGGTCGTCAATGTGACACCCTATAAGTCTATTATTGCATGTACCTATGTGTCAAGCCCCATTCTTATATGTGGGAAGTGGATTAGGGTCATAAGAGACCTCTAATACTTAGTTGAGTTCAAAACCTTCCTATCAATTGAGTTTATTTTGTTAGATTATACAAGGGTCAAATTTAAATGATCATAACTCTTAGAAAACAAATTAGGTGTCCTATACCTACCATATGAAATGTTCTAACATAACTGATTTCGCTTCATTTAGCATTCGGAGTCAAAAGTTATGGTCGTTTTACTAGAGACTACCAAATGCACTATGTACCTACGAAACCTATTACAGCTTGTGGTTAAAGTATGGCCTCGTATGGTAATTCGTGAAAAAAATTCCTGAAAATCCATTTTTTTGCTTTCAAATTCCACGGACCCATCCACGGGTCATAAAAGCTTCTACAGGTCATAGATTAGGCTCGTGAAATCAATTTCTAGAGACCTTGGAATTTGCCCAAAAGTTTATAGGATGTTCTCTACGAGCCATGGTAGTTTCTATAGGCCGTATGTGAACTTGTAGATGACTTTGAAATCTTTCTAAGAAAGGGTTTTTGACTTTTTCCATCCTTTCAAAGCATAAACTGAACATTTTTACACCTAAATAAATTCCTAATCGTATTAGTTCAACCTTTTTATGCTAAAAACACCCTCTCCATCTTAGAGCAAGGTTTCAAGGGAAAAATATGCTAGGTTTGAAGATAATCCTATGAAGTCCCTGAGATGTTTCAAGAATAAAAACTTCTAGATATGTAAGGTTATCCAAAACATGGATTTATGTCCTCCTATGTGCCCCATAACTCGAATTGATGGAGTTGTGATTGAATTGCGTCTTCCATGAATATTTCTTGAATGTTTTTGTTAAATTCTAATGTATTTCTACCTACACTTGCATGAATTACAACTTTTATGAATTAAATACTTGAAATATATTATTTTCACTTTTGTACATAAACCCTAGGATGAATTCTTGTTATTTTTCCATATTTCATTAAATGAGCATGCATGAGTGTAAGTTTAGCCTAAAGAGTCTATGGAATCACTAAATGTTTTAACTCTACTTTTGTTTTATTGAATGTTATAAGTTAGACTGATGCATGATAGAGCCTTTACGAGTCAAGAGTTGAATGTTAAAAGAATTGTAACCAAAGAATTGATACTTGAGGTGATGAATTGAGTTGACAAATGTCCAATCAGACTAGATGAATGAGTAAAGCATAGGGTTGATGTCTTATGAACATATTGAGTCTTTGGAGGAGTATTGGGTACCAAAATGAGTAAGAGTAAGTCAAATGCGAACTCAATAACTGCGTAGCCAGAGCAGGAGAGGATTGGACCGTAAAATTGAATGTTTCCTACTGTCTCTAAAAGAAGAATTGATGTTACTAAATTTGGATCCACTAATAGGATATCCCTTACCCTGGCAAGTTATGGAATGTATGTGGCAATGACATCACTTTGTCGTATCATCATTAGCTCATAGGTGATAATTTTTCAGTTAGAGAACCTCCCAAATAGGCCTTGATAGTACTTTGAATAGATTGGACTAGATGGTATATGAGTGGTCATTGTCTAAATTGCATTCTTGCTTTGAGTTGTTGACATGATGGTTGAGTTTTCTATTTCATGAGTTGATCTATTTGAGTTGATTTTATTCAGCCTTTACATGTTTCTTTCTGCCATTTTCCATACTCATACATTTCAAGTACTAACGTCATTTTGGCCTGCATCTTTTTATGATAGAGAGATAGGTACTAGCAGTCATCAATAGGCACTCTGTTAAGGACCTATTTGCATTCAGCTGATTAGTGAGTCCTCCCTTTTGGAGGACATAATGTTTTTCCTTCTAGCTCTGAGTTTATCCTTTTTACTTTATTTTGAGGTAGCCATAGATCTATCATTGGCACCACTTTGTCAGATGTTTTATAAGTTTCATAGTCCTGACTTTCGAGTTGTGATTGAATGCTACATCTATCTAGTTTCTTTCACACTACTCATACTTTGCTGATGGATAGATTGTTTGGCCTTTAGCCATGGATTATCATTTTTTTCATTGCTTTTCATTGAGTAATTTCTAAGTCATTAATGTCTTCCGGTATTAGATTGTGATTGAACAAATGTGATGAAGCTGAGTGGTTCACTTGGGGCTAACAATAATCTCTAAGCGCTGGCTATGCCAAGGGTACCCTCCCAATGCATGACACTCAACATATCTATGACTCATAATTAAGGGTTCCTTGATGGTGACCCAGAACATTCTACTCTGATAGTCTTCACTAAAATGGTCATAACTTATTACTCCCAACTCCAAACGAGTTAATCTTGGTGGCTTTGGAAAGAGGATTGACAAACATTTATTATGATAGCTTATAGGTACCTAAATCTTTATATTTTAGGATCTATGGTCATTTAAAGTTGACCCTTCTATGAACTAGTACAAAATATATGGTCATCTAAAGTTGATCCTTCGATGAACTAGTACAAAAACTTAGTCAGTAGGAACTCTTTAGACTTGACTTGCTATAAATAATCCTTGATGACACTCAATCGGTAAGGGAGATTTAACTTAACTTTTCATTAGAGGGTTATTGCGACCTTAACTCATGTCCAAATCTATCTCCATATTGTAGGATTTATTTTAAAACCTATGTTAACTTAAGAATAATTTGATATAACCTTTTGTGCATATGACAAATGGCACAATCTTAGCTAAGAAATGAAAACAAAATTATGTTGTTACAATATCTCCCCCTTGGGATTATTCATTCGCTAATGATGACTAACTAGAAAACTTATCAAGCATGAATATCATCAAGAACTAAAATAACCGGATACTCAAATACTCATACTCAAAAATAAACTTCAACTCGAGATTCAGAATTTGTAGATTATCTCCAACATCATTATTAGACATAAAGGCAATGAAAGACTTTCATATTCAAATACTTATAGACTCAAGAGGAGAATCAATTCAGAGATAAGAACTCAACTCGCTAATGGGGAGGTAACTCAGAGAATAGGATGAGACTCAAGAGGAGCATCAATTCAGAGATAAGAACTCAACTTACTAATGGAGAAGTAACTCAGAGAATAGGAATGAATCACTATTATCGATTTCATCATTAGGAGGTACATATAGATGAAGATATCTAGCCTTCATATACTTTTTAGCTTCCCATGTGGGCTCTTCAATAGATTGACTTCTCCACAATACTTTTATAAATGCAACCTCTTTAGTTCTCAACTTGCAAACTTGACGATTAAGAATTTGCACTTATCTCTTTATAACTCAAATTATACTTCACTCCAATGTTTTCAATAGGCACAACCAAGGGCAGATCTCCCAAACACTTCTTAAGCACATACATGTGAAACACTGGATGGATGGACACTAGTTCTTGTGAAAGCTCCAACTCATAGGCTACATCTCAAACTCTCTTCGCAATTTGGTAGGGACCAACATATCTTGGACTCAACTTTTCCTTCTTTATGAATCTCATTACACCTTTCATGGGTGAAACTTTCAAGTTATATCCAATCATTTATTTCAAGCACTAGGTCCCTTCTCCTAGCATCAACATAGGACTTCTGATGACTCTGTGCCTGTCTCAATCTCTCAAGGATGGTCTTTACCTTCTCCAAAACTTAATGTACCAATTCTAGCCCAATTAATCTTATTTCACCTATCTCAAACCATCTAATTGTTGATCTACATCTCCTCTCATAGAAGGCCTCATAAGGAGCCATTTGTATTCTAGAATGAAATATGTTCTTATAGGTAAACTAAATGATCATCCCATTTTTCATTGAAGTTGATGACACATGATCTCAAAATATCCTCTAAGGTATATATCATACGCTTTCCTTGGCCATCAGTATGAGGATGCAAAGCAGTATTAAGAAATAGGCAGTGAATTGAGCTGCCCTATCTGATATGATGGACAAAGGAACTCCATGGAATCTAATAATATCTCAGATATACAATCAAACATATTGCTCTATCTTATTAGTAGTCTTTACCGCCAAAAAATAGGCTGATTTAGTCATCCTATCAACATTCACACAGATTGAATCGTTCCATCTATGGGACATCGTTCTGTCTGTGGGACCTTAGTAAGCTTGTGACTAAATCCACATTGATAATCTCTAACATCTATTTTGAAATTTTAAAATTATGGGCTACTCCACCTGTACTTTGGTACTTAACTTTTACTTGTTGGCAGTTCGGGCACATAGAAACAAAGTCTATAATGTCATTCTTCAACCTACTCCACCAATAAACCCCTATCAAGTCGTGGTACGTTAAGGTAGACCCTAGATGGACAGAATATCTAGACTTATGGGCTTCTTCCATGATCCTCTCTTGAAGACCATAAATATCAAGAACAGGTAATATACTTTGGTAACTGAATACCCCATCTCCCCCTTTGACAAAAGCCATCACTTTCTGCTTATACACATGTTCCTTCAATTGGAGTAAGATAAGATCTTGATCTTGCTTCTCCTTTAACTCTACCACAAGAGATGATTCAAACCCATTATGCACAAGTATTCCACCTTCAGCAGATTCATCTAGTTGAACTTCTAATCATGTTAGTTTGTGCACCTCTTTAGCTAACTATTTCTTCTCTTCTTCCACATGGGTGGTTCTCCTCATAGAACAACTTTCTAATAGTATCAGTAACCATATTAGCTTTACCTAAGTGGTAGAGTATGCTTATGTCGTACTCCTTAAGTAACTCAAGACATCTCCTCTGCCTCAAATTAAGCTCTTTTCTGATGAAGAGATATTTTAGGCTCTTATGGTCTGGGAATACATTCGCATGAACTATTTATAAATAGAGGCGCCAAATCTTGAGTTCAAACACCACAAAAGCTAATTCCAACTCATGAGTTGGGTAGTTCTTCTCATGGTTTTTAAGTTGTATGGAAACATAAGCAATGACATCACCTCTGTGTATTATAACACAACTCAATCCTATTCTTGATGCATCACAGTAGATAACAAAATCATCTGTCCCCTCAGGTAGAGTCAACACTAGCGTAGTCACCAATCAAGTTTTCAACTCATGAAAAACTCTTCTCACACTCATTGGACTTCTGAAACTTAGATTTCTTCTAAGTTAGCTTAGTCAATGGAGAGGATATAGAAGAGAATCCCTTAACAAATCTATGGTGGTGACCAGTCAAACCTAGAAAACTTCTTTTGTTAGTTGGAGAGGTGGGTTTAGGCTATTTCTTAAGTGCCTCAATCTCTGCATATCCACTCGAATACTATGACCTGAGATAACAAGGCCTAGAAATGACACAAATTTTGGCCAAAACTTCACATTTTAAAAATTTGAGATATATCTCCCTATTCTTGAGAAAATGAAGAGCAATTCAAAGGTGATTGGCATGCTCTTCCTCATTTCTGGAGTACACTAATATGTCATCAATAAATACAATCATGAACATGTTAAGGTATTCTCTAAATACTCTGTTCATCGAGCATATGAAAGCATAAGAAGCATTGGCCAATCTAAAGGACATTACCAGAAAGTAGAAGTGACCATATTGAGTTTAGAAAACCGCCTTTGGGATGCCACATTCTCTCACTTTCAACTGGTGATAGCCTGATCTGAGGTCTATCTTAGAGAAAATAATAGCTCCATGAAATTAGTCAAATTAGTCATCTGTCATTGGAAGAGGATATTTTGTCTCAATAGTCAATTTATTCAACCAGCAATAATCTACACATATTCTAATGGAACAATCTTTCTTTCACACGAATAAGAAAGTAAAGCCCCACAAAGAGACACTAAGCCTAGTAAATCCATTTATCCAAGAGATCTTTCAACTCCTCTTTAAGTTTTTTCAACTCAATAGGAACCATTCTATATGGTGGAACAGAGATAAGTTGTGTATCAGGGAAGAAATCTATCTTAAAACAAATCAACCTATCAAGAAGGACTCTAAACAAATTGTCAAGGAAGATCTCAGGGAATTCTTGATAATTGAAACTGACTCAAAGGGTGGAGACTCAGCGTTAACTTACAACAGAAGATATGTACATCCTTTAGAGATTAGATTTCTACCTATAAGGTAGGAAACAAACTTACCATATTGCACTATAGAAGTACCCGTCTACTCTATAATATGCTTATTCAGAAAGTAAAATTTAACCATCTGAGTTGTATAGTTGACAGAGGCATAATAGGCATTAACCAATTCCATGCCAAGAATCACATCAAAGTCAATCATCTCTAACTCAACTAAGTCTGCCAAGTTATCTCTATGATAGATATATACCCTAAAATATCTATATACCGTTTTAGCATAATGGACTTACCAACAGAAGTAGAAATACTAAAGGGATCAAGAGGACATCCAGGAAGGATCTCAAACTTACTATCCATATATAGTGTTACAAATGATAAAATGGAACTTGGATCAAGCAAGGCATACACATCATGAGAAAAGACTCGAAGCATACCCATGAAAACATCTAGAGAATGTTGGTGGTTGTTTATATCATATAAATGGTTTATACCCCTATTTGTACCCGTTGAAGCATCGAGTAACACCTCTTTGATTACATCTGGCTAGTTGTACTGCCAAAGAACACTGAGCCTTGCTACCTCCATCACCTTGCCTTCTCATAAGAAACTCATGATAGAAGTGACTAGTCTGTCCACACCTATAGCAAGCATTTGTACCCTCACGTCACTCACCCAAGTAGATCTTGTCAGATTTGCCACAAGGTGGGTTCCATCTTGAACCCTGCATCATAGTAATTTAGGACTGAGAACCCTGAGCTCTGATATTTTGATGACCCTAAGGCTTGTCATCATACTTGTTAGTCAGAGCTAGTGCATTCACTGAGGATGGTGCATAACTCAAAGATCTTTTATGAAAATAAGATTTGTCCCCTTTACTCTGCTTATGTTGGTTAGGCTCATGCCCTGTTAATTTTGGCTCTTTCTCATGCTCTCCTCCCCTTATCCCTCTACTTATCCTCCTCAAGTTGTTGCATATAGACCATACGTGTAGAGATATTTATGTCCGGAATGAATAATGTATCTTTTCACTTTTTCTTCATATGCTTGTCCAAGGCATTTTTGCTATTGTAACCAAAGCTCTCCCCTTGGCCCATATTGATATTATCTATAGCCGGGCTCAAGAAGCCAGAGAAGATGCTTGTGCCACACTTCTCTATCATATTGCCAAACACTTCGTTGGTGAGCCCAAACTCTTTCAGGATAGAAGTCTTGAAATCTTGAATAACCTTAAGTGCCCCAAACTCATTGATTTTAGGTGGTACAAAGATAATTTCCTTGCTAAAGTCATGATTCGCGAAGATTTAAATAATCATTTTTGGAAGGAAAGATTCCTTAGTGGTAGAGAACTCTATAGCTCTGCAAATGACTTGATAGTGGAGCTGATCACAATTGCATTGTGAAAGGCTAAATCCCTCTCAAGTACCTTGATAAGGGCACCACTCGTCTTTATTCTGCCACCGGAGAGCGTATGAAAATTGATTACAAACTTTCAAAGTCTCATATTTGTAATAATAATATCTGCTTCACAAATGATTTTGTTGTTACTGAAAATATCAATGAAGATGTCATTCTTGGTCTACCATTTATAAAACAATTAAAACCTTATGTCGATGATTTTGATGGTATCCATGCATCTGTACTTGGTCAAAAGGTCTTTTTCCCATCTGTTAAATCTCTTTCTCCTGATGAAGGTAATTTTTTAAAACATAAAACTATTTTCAAAATTCATAGACTTTCAAAGCATATTTCATTTTTACAAAATGAAATTAAGACTTCTCAAATCAAACAAATTTTAAAAACCCTGGGAATGGTCACTAAGATCGAATCCCTTCAAATACAATTTGAAAATGAAATTTGTTCTGATTTGCCTACAGCGTTTTGGGACAGAAAAAAGCATGTAGTTGAACTCCCATACATTTCTGGATTCAATGAAAAGGACATTCCTACTAAGGTGAGACCTATTCAAATGAATCAAGAAGTGATGGAAGTTTGTAAACCTGAGATTAACCATTTGCTGAAAAATGGGATAATCCGTCCTTCTCATTCTCCTTGTAGTTGTGCGGCATTCTATGTCAACAACGCTACCGAAAAGGAAAGAGGAGCACCCAGGCTTGTCATAAATTATAAGCCCCTTAATTCTGTCTTACAATGGATAAGACATCCGATCCCTAATAAAAGAGATCTTTTGAAACGAACTTATAATGCTAAGCTTTACAGTAAGTTTGACATGAAATCGGGTTTTTGGATAATTCAAATTGCTGAACATGATAAATATAAAACTGCCTTTAATGTACCTTTTGGGAATTATGAATGGAAAGTCATGTCCTTTGGATTGAAAAATGCCCCTTCTGAATTTCAAAATATGATGAATAGCATTTTTAATCCTTACACCTACATGGTAATTGTCTATATTGACGATGTGTTGATTTTTTCTAAGGATATTGATTCTCATTTTAAACATTTGAATACTTTCTTTA